>VTPC01001143.1:58124-82899 GCA_011009095.1 Ignelater luminosus
CCACCTCTAATCCAATTCAATTCAAGGTAGCTATGAAGTTGTCGATTAAGTAACATCAGTTGGAGAATCCATTACTTATTGACCAGGGTCGCTATTAGATGTAACGGATACGTCAGCATATTCAGAGGGGCGGCAAATACAGCGATCTCGTTATGTTCATACTCATTCTTATTGATTATGAAAGACGTTTACTTGTTATGACAATAGTTTTTTATTTGTTTACATTTATAGCATGCATTGTCTCGCAATTATTATTTTTCAATTATCACAGCCAGTTGATTGTGAGATAAAGTACCGATACCAAACAATAGATGATCGCAAAGAGCTCAATAACGATTTTCTTTCCACGAGAGGCGCTGTTGATCTACACTAAATTTGACAAGTTTAAACGTCAGTTTTGTTAAATTGAGGGAACGAACCAAGCCAATTGCCTTCAAAGCGAGAAAGGTTCCGCACGTCCTGAGAAAGTCGCCCTGGAGCTCAAAGCTCCTGAAAACGACGGAATCATTGCGAAGGTTTAATAAAACAATTGGGCATTATCAGTGGTCGTCGTGCCAGAGGCAAATGGCTCAGTACGTCTGTGTGTTGATTAAAAGTAGGGGTAAACCCCCAACTGCAGAATACTCATTATCCTATTCCACGAATTGATGATCTTTTCACAACCATGAATCATTTAGAACATTATTGCTACCTCGATTTAGTAAAACCATATCTTCACATGCCAGTCGATCAAGAAAGCGCAAAAATCCAGACAATTATTATACACAAAGATAGATATTTCTTCGGGTTCAAAACTGCTTCTAATGATTTCCATCTTATTATGGACAAAATTTTAGCGGGACTTAATGGAGTTACCGCATATACCGACAATATTATAATTTTACGGTTGAAGCTTATCAGAATGTTATAAGAACTTACATGACTGCCTCGATAGATTGCAAGAGTACGATTTACATCTAAACAAAGAAAAGTGCAAATTTTTCAAGACTAAAGTTCAATACTTTGGCTACGGAATTGAAAAAAGGGAAATTTCAAAAGATACGTCACAAATGCACCAAAACTAAAAAATCAAGATGTCAAGAGATTCTTAGGAATGGTGACTTACTATGCAAAATTCATTTGGAAAGTTTTAATACTAACTTATCCTTCGAGATTACTTCTACAGAAACATCACAAGTTCTTCTGGTCCTCGAAATGTAAAGCAGCATTCATAAAACTGAAAACGAAAATTGTTAGTGAGACAGTGACACTATTTAACCCAGATCTTCCAATCACAGTAGCATGTGACGCGTCTCCAACTGGAGTAACAGGAGTTGTTTTTCACAATGTAGACAGAATTGAAAAGCCTATTGCATTCACATCAAAATCATTGACCAAACCCGAGATAAACTACAGCCAGCTCGACAGGGAACCTCTAGCAATTGTACTTGCTCTAGAGAAGTTCTATTACTACATACACGGTAAAACATTTATTTTATGAACTAACAACCGTCCATTGATATACATTCACCATGAAAACTCAAAACTTTCAGCCATGACTTCTTCAAGACTTTTACTCTACGCAACCTGGCTTACCAACTTTGACCGCAAATTCGTCATGAAAAAGCAGAGGGAAATGTTAATGCAGATTTCCTATCAAGATCTCCTATTCAAGAATCCATATCCGAAGATCAACAATCTATCGAGGAAGAAGTTTGTCTAATTTTTAATGAGGTCATCTATCAAATCTCAAATTCAACACTCAATTATCAAACATTAGCAGATAAAACCTCACGCGACAAACGACTTTCAAGACTTAAATCTGACTTGTTGGATAAAGGAACTTGTAAGTATGAGTACTTCCTTCAAAATAGTATAATCTTTGAAGGAAAGCGAGTAGTAATACTAACCTCTCTAAGAACTTCACCACACTCATATAGGTATTGTCAAGATGAAACAGCTTGTCCGGCAATACATCTACTTAAGACATATAGACCAGGACATCGAACATCTAGTAAAATCATGCAAAGACTGTGTGCAAACAAGAGAAAAACCACCTATCTATTCTGCCAGAAAACTTTGAAAGGATTCATACAGATTACGTAGAACCACATGAGAACCATTATTTCCTTATTTTGGTTGACCCTAAATCCCGGTGACTAAAAGTACGATTCTCCAAGACAGCACCTACGACGGATTCAATGCTTCAGTACCTTCAAGACATCTTTTCTGCGCACGGTCTACCAGCGGTTCTGGTTTCCGACAACGCCTCAATATTTAAAAGTGAAACGTTCACCAAATACTGTGCAGACCATGGCATACTTCAGAAGTTTATAGCACCAGGACACCCAGCCACTAACTGTATAGCAGAACGTAATGTCCAAACCTTCAAACAGAAACTAAAAGCTATGTCAACTTTTATCCTACCTATCCAAAGGAAAGTTTAAGAAATCCCATTACGTTACAGATTAACGCCTCTAGTTTGTGGAAAGTTTCCATCAGAACTATACTCAAAAAGAAGAATACGTATTCAACTTGACCTTTTGAAACCGTCATCAAAATCACATGCCAGACCTACCAGCGCTTGCCAATTAAGCGTGGGAGACCGCATACAGATAAGATGGTATCCTGCCAGTGGAAAGCCAACATGAAGGCCTGGGTCTATAACCTATAAGTTCGGCAACTACCATGTGAACCTCGATGGTCTGAAAAGATACTATAATCAGTTGCTGCGGGTCACCGTCAGTAATCCCCAACCAAAGAAAGTGACGTTTTCTCCGCTTTCACAGCTTACAGTTCCATTGATCTTACTTATGGACGAACCAGACCAGCTCCAACTGCAACCAGCAGAACCACTAGACCAGCTCTAACCGAAGACGGCAGAAGCACGAGAGGGCCAGCCATTCCCTCAACCAATTCCGAGGCGTTCGAAAAGGGTACAGAGGTCCCCGAGGAAACTTCAAGATTAAGATGTATTCCTTACAAACTTACTTTTATTTATTTCGTAATCTAAACGCCATGTTAATGTTCGTATTTTAAACTCTAATATTTAATCTCAAAATGTCTCAGTTATTTAGTATTATTTGTTTCAATATTGTTTGTACCTTTATCAGCGTGGTAGAGTGTTATGTACCAGCTCGCATTGCAATAGTAGAATAGATAGTGTGAACGCAATATACAAGAGGGTGTGAGTACCTCCCACGATACTGCATACTATTATCATATACATATTAGAGGTGAATACTGCGGGGTTAGAAAAGGAAGTACTTGGCATGAAACAGCGATGGAAAATACACTCCTCCGTCTTTAGACGCATGCTCCACAATTGACGTGACACGCCGGTGCGACCTAGGGTAGAGACTACAAGTCTCAAACAAAGTTCAGTGCATGCGCGCAAACCTTAAGGCACGCGTTTTCTTATTCACTTTTCCTTGCATCTTACTTTGTTTGTTGGTAAGTTGGTTGGGGTATGTTTTTATACAAGCACCCCCCAGTATTCCCCTTTAATATGTATATGACTATTATATCCTAAAATGCTAATTATATACATAAGTGTACAGTGTGGTCCAATTTCGATGGGATTAAATGGGTAACTTTCTTATTAGCCCAGATAAAAAAAATGGCTTAGGTAGTCGTGACCTCTTTTTTCATGTTTATTCCATTACCGTTGCCAAAATTAAGCTGCTGTCTTTTGTTTTTTCCCTAGAGAGAAAAAGCGAAAAACAGCTGATTCCTTCAATTTGCTGTAACTTCTTAATTTTCGAAGGTAGAACAAAATCATTTTAGCATCGTTGAGGCACTTTTCAACGTAGAATTTAATGCCGTCAGTCGTTTTTTCCTAGGCCTTTCCATAACTGCTCTGTAACTCAAAGTCGGATTGTTTAAACGGTCTATTTCAAAATTCACGAATGGCGGCATTGAATTCTACGTTAAAAAGTGCCTGAACAATGCAAAAATGATTTTGTTCTAGCTTCAAAGATAAAGGAGTTACAATAAATTGAAGAAATCGTCTGTTTTTCACTTTTTCTCTCTAGGGAAAAAACAAAAGATGGCAGCTTATTTCTGGCAGTGGTAATGGAATAAGCATGGAAAAAGAGGTCACTACTACCTAAGCCATTTTTATTTATCTGCGCTAATAAGAAAGTTACCCATTTAATCCCATCGAAATTGGACCACACTGTACATCAACTAATTATTAACTTTCGACACAACAAGTTTATAAGTTTGAAGTTATTAAAATTTAAATTTCAGAACAAAGTAATTATTAATGCCTTAGTATAAACCTAGTCAGGGATAGGGAATCAGCGAAACCTGACTAGTATATCAAGGATGAAACAGAGAGTAGAAAACAGCAAAATGAAAATTAAAGACGGTCGTAGGAAGAATAAACAGGGGAAGAAGCATAAGATCATGATTTTATCTGACTCAAGACCTGATTTTGAATTTAGCAAATAACATGTGATTATTATCATTTTGTTAAGTTTTAATACTAACGCCCTATTTACAAAAGATTTGGCTTTAGGCAAAATCGAGTATCTACGTCTTTAATTATAGGTTCAAGGTTTGAAAATTTTTTATTCATGATAAAAAAACATTACTTAATCATTTTATTTTGGAAATCAATATGATAAGCTTTTTGAATTTATGATTTATTATCAACCTGCATCTACTTTTAAAAATTGTATGAATTACCATTAACAATCAACTAGGGACAGTAGAACGATCTTGAATTTATGCAACAAGACAAAGATAATTACGCAAAGATCAAAATGAAATTTGCACAGATTTGAAACAAAGCTGAATTTGTTTTTGCTAGCCGAGGAAAGATCTTTGGAAAAACAACATTTATTTCAAATTTTAGATTTTAGTTTTAGTTTTAGTTTTAGTGAAATAAACGCATTTGGGCATAATCAACGTTCGTATGTCCTTATTAATCGAAGGAAGATACAAATCAAAAATTGTCTTTCTTCTTAAGCTTATGTACTAATTGATAAATCATTCTAGAAATGGAATTTAGCAAATACGTAAAAGTGGCAATCATGCTGTATGCATTGAATTATTGAGATAGCAATAAAATCTATTATGGAAGATGTTCGAAAGATTTTGCTGGTTTACATTTTACTAAAGAATTTACATTTCAAGTTACTACGTTATAAAATGTTTAATATTCTTTTCCTGTTTTTTCCGATGAAATTGATACAAGCATCCATTCTACAAAATATTTAATACTGTGGATTTCGATTTCCTTTCAATAACACACACGTTTCTACATCTGAACTAAATTGCATTTACTTGAAAATGAAAAAGTAATAAAATTTATAGTAGACCTCATTGGTACATATAGAGGCGGCAATATTCCAGAATGTTCATATTTTTATATTTGTTTTTTCATTTCTATTTCGGTCAAAAATATCTCCATGTGCGTAAATGTTTCTACACGTACCAATATACAAGCGAGGGACTACAATATCCGTTTCGGAATAAATCAACCCCTCGTATTATGTCTTCAAGAGAACTACCCCCTCCAACCTATGGTTCTAACTAAATAAACTTCCAGTAAAGCAAAGAATATAATGACTTTAGCTTTAACTTGTGTCTTTCAGTTTCAAGTCGATACCCATAGGGCATAGACCTTTTTACGCGTACAAACGTAATGTACATGCATAAGTACGCGTATAGTGAACGGAAATGTTAGAAATTTAGTTGGTCAAATATAGCAGACGGGAACCATTTATTGGAGCGCGGTTAAACACAACACAAGCTTTCGGAGTGTCAAATTCAAATCAGATGTGTGTATTCGGGGTGTGCATGTTATGTGCGAAGGTGTGCTTTGGAGATTAAAATTAATATATGGATGTTATTTATTACTAACAATAAATTGAATGTTATTAGTGAATGTTTACTAGTTCGAGTTGAATAAATTAAAATCTAAATTTAACTACTTAGTCGATTAATTTAAAAATAAAAAATTTTGAAACTAACAGTGCAGTGCAGTGCTTCTCTTAGATGAAGTTTTCCAGAAAAGGTATTTTTTAATAATTTTTAATTAACGTTGAAGTTGACTTATAAAAAAAGGAGTTAAGACTTGATTGATTTGTAGAAACCACAAATGACAATGATCAAGTTGCAAAAGCAAATGGAAAGATGTCAGAGATTTTATTGATAAATGCATCTAGAAGTTAATTGTACATAAGTGAAGGAATATTCATTGTAATTATGTTATACAGATTTGAGATTCTCTTGCTAATTTGGAGCTTAACGATTTCTTTATAAAAGCAAGATGTACAGGGTGTTAAAGTAATTTAGATAATAAGATCGTGGAAATCTAGTTTTACTTGTTACTGTTACTGTTACGTAACAAAAATTTTATTCTTAGAAAATAATTTTTTCATACTTACAAAAAAATATTACTTTTCTCCGCCATTTAGTACTTCTCAATATAAAACATTCTGGTACTATTAAAATTTCAAGGTGATAACCAGGCCCGGCGGAAGGCATATGGTGAATATGGAGCACTCCATACTTGAGATTGTTTTTGAGTATAGAGTTCCATAGCTGGAAATTTCGTATTTTAATTTTCAGTTTTTGTCGATTAACATATACAGGGTGTTTACTAAACATGCGGCAAAAATTCAGAGGGTTGTTTTATCCTTGAACGATTTTTGGAAAGACGCCTTGTTTCAAAGATACAAGGCAATAAGAGTAAAGTAAAATTACGGTGTATTGTACTGGGCCTACGGAGTACAAGAAATGTCCAGAAATACGTTTCTACTGTGACTTGTCATTTTCTCTCTTTCCAAGTTGTTAAAATTGATTACGTCGCGTATTTTCGTTTGATACTTAAACTTTTGATAGCGAAGCTTTCATATGTATGGACTTGCCAATGGGAACTCGTTAGAGGCTAGGCGGTTGTACAGTGAACGATTTCCAATTGTCATGTTCCTGATAGAAAAACTTTCCAGTCTTTCAACGCCTTCATGAAACTGGCACATTTAAATGAAATAAACAACCAAGAAGGCCAACAGCAGTAACAACGGTAGAATTAGAAAAAAATGTACTGAACTTGGTAAAGGAAGATGCAGGTACATCTACCAGAAAAATAGCAAATGCTTTGAATTGAGTAATAGGACTGTATGGAAAATTTTAAAGCCAAACGGCTTGAAGCCATACCACATTCGCGCATTCAAGCACTTATTTCTGCTGATTTTCCTCAACGTATTGCATTTTGTCAATGGCTACTACAAACTTTGGTTCAAATCCCTCAACTAATGGCGCTAATTCTTTTTACTGATAAAGCAGGTTTTTCCAGAAATGCAATTAGGAACTTCCATAATAACCATGTGTAAGCTGATGAAAACCCAGATGCGGTACTTGAAGATCGTTTTCAATATCAATTTTCATTAAACATTTGGATTGGTTTTTAAACGCAACATCTGAAGAACGCTAGATTGATCAAGGTGGATCTCACTTATGGCCTGCTCGATCCCCAGACTTAAATCCCTCGGATTTTTAATAATGGGGGCATTTGAAAGCATTAGTATATACTACTCCACTGGAAAATGAAGAAGATTTGAGAAATCGGGTAATTGAGGGGTGTAATGCAATAAGAAACAACCCTGGTATTTTTGGAAAAGTTTGGCAATCAACAAGGAGAAGATTAGATGCAGGCATCCTAGCTGGTGGTAGTCATTTTCAGCAGTCTTTGTAGATCAAAAATCTTTACATGTAATATGACTAAAGTATTGTTTTTTTTTTGAAAAGCTTCTAATTGCCCTGTATGCTCGAAACAAAGCGTCTTTCCGAAAATCATCCAAGGACAAAAAATCTTAAAATAACCCAAGGTATAACCCCCTGAATCTTTGCCGCTTGTTTAGTAAACACCCTGTATATTCTTTACTTCTTATTATTTTATTATTTAATGCATATTTATTCATTATTTATAAATGATACACAATAAAAAAACTATTTAATCATTTAAATCGCTTTTCTGCGCCTGCGCGCCTGTTTGGTTTACATTGTGTGTAACGATTATTTTTTGCACTCCATACCTCAGAAAATCATGTTCCGCCGGCCCTGGTGATAACACTGTTTATTGTTGTCAGAATCACACATGTCAAAATGGTCGCATTCCTAAGACTCGATGGTTACCGCTACGTTACTGTCCCAACCGCTGACGTCTAACAAAAACAAACGTTAGCTCGGAATTACTACATCATGCATAGACGTTAAATCTGCTCTTTTCACCAATAAACTCAACAGTTCCCTCAAATGTAGCGTACTTTAAAATTGCTACAAAATATGGCCGACAGCTCCCAACATAGCATATATTTTAATAGATATATGCAACATAGCATTAAACAGCGCTGCATTCTCGTAAGACAAATCGGTAACCGTTTCGCAACTGTTGAGTCTTACGATTGCGACCAATGAAAAGTGGTTAAAAGTGCGATCGCGTTAAAAGCAGGTTAGAATTTAGAAGTAGATGTATGTGAATACGTACATCCAGAAAACTCAGAAATAAAAGAAGATGCCCTATTCATTAAATCAGAAGACTGGAAGAAAGTTCATGTTAGAAGCAGCCAGTACTTTTTACAAATAGTGAAATGTAAAAATCTGGAATGCTGCATTCCATTAAGATCGGAACTTTTCACTGTTTTCTTGCCGCCCCAGTAGCTTAGTGTTTCAAGCACCCAGCGTAGTAATCAAATTAGCGGTTATTGTCCCTGGTTCAAACCCACGTGAGGTCGAAGATTTACGAAAAAAGTAAATTAAAAATGTAAAATAACGAACCAAACCGCCCTTCTCAGGGCGAACGCCTGATGATGGCAGCAGAGTCAGCTTCCGAGACGTCGCAACAAAATATTGCAATGGCAATAACCTCAAATGAAAATCCACACTCATCAACTTTTCACAGTTTTACCTAACCGTTTCTTACCACCTCCACTGCCCATTAATAATGGGGAAACTGGAATAAACTTAGACGATAACGGTGATTTTGTTTTACTGTTGCTATACAGTTAATCCTACGGTCACTATAATTTTAAAAAAATTTCGTATAATTGGATGTGTCTGTCAATTTAATCACAGAAGAATTTGCAAAAAATGTGGAATATACTGTGCTGGCCTTACTTCCTTAAATTAGCACTAGAAAGCTTGTGCATTATCAACAATAAAAATTAAAATTAGACCTCAAAAAATCGCGACCAAGCGCCAGAGGGAACTGAGTGCAGTTATTGCCAATATCGAAAAGGAAGAGGACATTGAATGGTTGAATAAAGATGAGGTAGACACAGATGAAATTTCAATAAACTCATATGTATCTGGTGAAACTTGTGATAGCATAATGCTCACTATTTGTTTTGATGAATATACAGTGTGTCTCTGGATGGGCCTAACTGTACTAGTAAACTTTTTTGTTTAACACTTATCAACTTTGAGATAGAATGTTTAAATTTTATATCTGAGCATAACATTTCATTCCAAACAACTTTCCTAGATAGAATTTTTCTCTATCGCTAAAAGTAAGATAAGTTCACTCTCGACATACTTTCACGTTTTATGATTTTTCTGGCACCGCGTATGTTATATCAAAGTTCCAAGTGTGGTTAAGGACATTTTAGAATAAGCACAAATTTTTATGAAAAGTGACTTTTTTTCGGTAAAATGTTAAACAAAAAAGTTTACAAGTATAGTTAAGTCCGTCCTGGGACACACTGTATATTAAATCAAAAATTAAAATAATTTTTAATGATATGATATAAATATATTTTAATTTTTGTGTAGTTGCAATTAGAAAATTAAATATTTTATTGTTTTAGTAGATTTTTAAGAATGATTTAACTTTTTGCTAATTTCTGTTACTACAGTACTTTTATCGAACTAAACTTTTTTAATCTTAAATCTTTAAAATGTTACGTAATATTTTAAGGGGGGGCAATGAATTGTGACACTTTGTTAAAATGGGGAAGAGTGGATCAAAAAACCACAAAAATGGCGTTACGTAATACTTGAATGGCTCTTTGCTTTGGTTGCTATGCCCAGTGCAAGTCCCTATGGGTGCATCCCGTAACATCAACATTATAGTACTACAGCGATTAGACCTGTAGTGCTTAAATCAACAATCTTAACCATACTAAGAAACTGAACTACATTATTTCAACTCACACTGTAATAGATTCACACAGAACTGGCCTGAGACATTAATCCAACGAAGTGATTCCTCTGGTTGCGCAAAGTTTATAAAGAGAGTTTCGAACTGCATATCCGAGATGCAAATGCAATAAGTGAGTATATGTACGTTAATTCAGAGGGCGTAGACATAGTCCCACACAACACCACAAAAGAAGACAATGCAAAAGAGAAATTCTCATTTTCAAACAAGACCATCCATGTAGATTTGAAAAAGAAAAACTCAAATTACATGAAATCTGTTTTATTGCTCTTTTTATCGGTGTGATAGTTGTTGTTGTTGGGAGCGTTGCTTTGCCAAAGAAAGTATGAACTGCTGAAAATGAGTTTTCCTCAGGAGTAATCGTTGATATACTTTAGTCATTCTTGGATTCGATTTTGACCTTTTTGATATTTTGCCTTAGATGATTTAAATAGAGCTACAGTAAAGACTCTCCAATTGAGTTCATATCGCGCTTTGAGAAAATTCATTTTTAATTTTATTCATTTTGATTCCGACAAAAACTAAAAATCTGTCAATATACGTATTTATCGATCCCCTTAAGAAGTATTGCATATCTGTAAGACACTGTTTGTCTAGTGGTCTAGGTACGGTTCCAGGTTTGGCTTAGACAGACAAGACCATGTCTTCAATTCGAATGTCTAGGATTTTGAACCCGTATAGGCCTCTTCGTGCTTATTGAACTGTCTAAAACTGCTCAGACATCTGAACTGTCTGGTTTCTACAGTTCAGCTTCTTTTATGAACCGGTTCAGCGTGAGTGAGTTATTCGAACCCACGAAGTATTTCTTACTAACAATTAAGTACTTGCACGTTAAATCTTCTTGCCAAAAATCCGAAGCTACTCAGCGCGCACTAGATCACCTGGGTTAACAAATTCAAATGTGTGAGTCTGGCTACCTTACTTCTTTTACGATACTTAGAAAGCGATTCTATTAAGTTTTGTCATCAAAAAGGGAAAAGGAAGCATTTCTTGAGATTGATGTAAATTAAAAATGTACAGAAGTACAGAATAGCAGTGTTATGGGAAGAAGAGAATATTTTTTGAAATGTAAGAAAAGTAGGAAATTATTTGTATTTGTGCAGTCTATTGTGTTTTGAGAAAGTTTAAAAACTGTTTTTGATATTTAACATGAAAATATTTCAAGGGGTAATCTTTTAGCACGTAGTGAAGAATTAAGAGATTTTGCACATTTGCGTTTTAAAAACTTACCTAAATTAATGTTAGGCAGTCTTTAGATTTGGAATTAATAACCAAAAGATCTTTACAGTTCTTCCTTTCAGAATTTTCTATTCTACTATACTTGCTTGATTGCCGTCTTCTTCCTGGGTGTACCACTCCAAAACATCATGACGTATTTTTACCATGGTTTTGCTGATAGTATCTTTACTATATACTTCCTTTTTGCAATTCTTCATACAACACTCTTGCTTATCTTTTTTAAACAATTCTTCATCTACTACTACATCAGATCAGAAGATTTTTAGTGGCATTCCATATCATCTTTTGAAAACTCTTGCAGTTGTTGGACAATTTTGTTAGTAATTACTTGGTCGAGTTACAAGTTCATAAAACAGAACTACTATTATAGTAGCAAACACATCTATGTACTTTTATATTACCTGCTTGCCAAATATTACTAATGTGGATTTAGCTTTATTTCTTCTTGGTGAAAATTAAATTTTAAAGATCATCCATCCTGTTTAACAGAAAAGCTGCCAATATTTTGGTTACTCCATATAATAAGATCATCCAGTTCAATCTTTAATAGCTATTTCCAGAGATTAAAGAGCAGAGTTTGTTTTTTAGTGGCTAAACGTCTAAGATATTATTTGTTAATACCAAGAAAGAAACAATTAAAATATACAGGAGGTTCCAAAATCAAGATATCAATATTATAAAAAGTAACGTAGAAATAATAATTTTATACCATACAGTTATGTTCTGTATAATATTTTCTTTGATATTTCTACAAATAATGCTCTCCTCCATCAACAGACTATAAGGACACTCTGTATATATTATTAAATTAAAAAAGCAATTTACATATTGTTCTTATTGGATTCCTCCATTTTTCTGTACTTAATAGTATCCAAACTGCATATGAACTACTAAATATCTTCTCAAACCGTCTTAACTTCATAAGTAACAATTAGTTTTAATTTCTTGTCCTTGAACTGTTTTCTATTAACGAAGCCGTAAAACTTTAATTAGATAGTAGGTACGTTTGAAAAGCAAAACATACAACAATAACAATATAAGCTTGGAACTCAATTCATCTTAATTTCTCATAATTTAGGATTTGTATTCATTTTACTCAAAAAGATTTTTAAAAAAATTGCAGAATAATAAAAGCAAAAAGTGAAGAATAATTATTGTGTGTTTATTACATGGACAAGTTAAGTTAGATTTATCTCCTGGCTTTTGGGATTAAAAACATTTTTTAAGCTTTGTACATTTTATTGATTTTACAATCATAACATACAGACAAGGATAAAGCGAAGAGATTCTTTAATTATGCAGAAAAAGCTTAAATCATGAAGAGCTTAAAAGAACATTGTTTTATGTTTTTCGTGAACATGAAACACAGAAACAAAAATGCGATGTTGTATGATTCTTAAACAGCAGGTAGGTAGGTGAATGTTAAAAAAAGCCGCTGAATACTTTAAACAACTTTGCTCAGCACGACACAACATAACTGAGAATAAGAAACAGACATTTTATTTGGGTTTGTACCCTTGTTATATTTCTTTAGCTACATATAAACCGTAGCAAAAGTAATAACAACAAAGTAATAGAGAATTTTTTAAGTTTATAGCACGCTATTTCTCTGTTTTATTTTTGCTTATCAACGAACTTTCTAAGGTGGGCAAAATCTTTTTGCTTTTAGTTTCTTAGTCCTTAGCTGAAGATTGATAATAATTAATAACGGAGTATGTAATTTCAGGATCTACTTTGTCTCTGTCTCTTCTTTTCTTGACTGTTATCTATTTATTGTCCCTCCTGGAGAGAGTAAATGTCATGAGAGTTGTTGCTTGAGTCATTATTAAAATGCATTTGAGTGTTGCTAATTTTGAATTCAGCTCAATTGAGTTCAAAATATTTTCACTTGCTCATATTAAAAGAAGAATGAACCCTGTAATTTAAACATCTGATTTGCACTATTTAGTTTTAATTCGCCTTATTCTTTATCACGTATTTAACCAATAATAATCCTTCAGTAGGTTGTGAAAATTTTTTGAGATTTGTGCCTGAATAATAATAATCATTACATCACAACAAAAAGTTTACTCGAATAATCCTATTTAAATTGACTCCTCTTGCCTCTCACAGTTTCCTACCCGCTTGTACATTATACCAAAAAGTTTTTCTTTCATGACCAATTTTTGAATCTCCATGGAAGGTCAGAAGTTGAGATCTAAATAAGATTGAGAGGATTGTTCCGATAACATCAATGTTGTCACGATTTCTTTAAAAAACAGATTACGCTTAGTTGTGTAATTTTCTTCAATGACAGTTCGTTATATTGTCAGATTTCCTATTACTTACTATCAGTATTTTGGTAAAGGAAAAACTGTTAATGCAGAATATTTCATGCTAATGTTATCAAGACCAAACTTCGAAGCCCTGCTTTCAAAAGACCAGAATATGACACAAACAGTTGGATTCTCCACCAAGACAATGCACCTGTTCATGAAACTCGTCTTCACTGGATTTGGCTTCATGTGACTTTTTATTTCCGGAAGTGAAGAAACACTTTTTTCTGAGTCTAATCAAGAAATAAGAACACGGTAATAGGTATATTGACTAGGATGACAGTATTGGAGGCATTACTTTGAAGGACAATAAAAAGTTTGCTTCAATTACTTCTTTTGCTTACTTGATATTAAGACAGTCTTAGTACTATCTGAACACTTTTCGTATTATATCTGATTTTCCATGGAAGATGAGGCTTGGTACTAGGGAAGATTTTTTCAGCGTGTTGTATAAATAAGTGAAGAGAGCATCCGATAGGTATTTGTGTATGTGGAGGCATGAGGCAAGTAAGTTAATGACCTTTCACAAGTCATATCTCCATCAAGGTTTATTTGAATCAAGAACATATCTTGATTGTATTCTTATTATGAACGAGTGATTTAGTGATATTTTGAAGTTTCAGTTGGCGAGTGTCGGGTTGTAGAGATAAATGCTAGTGCTATTGGAGCTCTTTGTGCGCGATCGTAGGACATTGTACTTGTTGTAGGAGAATTATGGGACAGACACTTGCATGCCGTCATTGATTAAGATGGATAGAACTAGTATGACTCTACAGAGGTCTAACAGCGTGAGTAGTGATACAGAGAACAAAAAGCAGCTTTGAAGAGAAGCGAAAAGAAATCAACGATCTTAAATGATTCTAAGGTGCGGTTTTCAGAATTAATCAAGCAATTGCACGCGATAGCTTCATTTATGGTGAGTCAAGCAGAACAGAATCGAGAAATATTCGAATTGACATGTTTTATAAGCCTAAAAGAAATAGCAATGAAGGATATAGAAGCAGAGATTAAGGAAATTCAGCATCAATGTGATGTCAGGGAAACAAAAGTAGCGTATAAAGAGTCTAGGAGGATTTTGGACTTACAAGAAATGGAAGTGAGGCAGATTCCAGGAGCTCAAGAGCAAGGGACCAGTCTTTCAAGATTTGTATCAAGTCAGATGGAAAGTGGGACAGAGAGAAGGGGTGACCAAATAATCCGTCTTTGTTTGTCGCAAATTTCTGCTTCCCGAGAGCCAATACAAGGATCCTCACAGACGAGGTATTCTCCCCAGAGGTGTATTACCGATGATTCCTTGAATAGGAGGACTTCAGTGAATGATTAGGCAGCTTCTTCTTGTCCACTTCAACAACAGCAATAAAGAGTGAAGAAAAGAAAAAAGAAAAAATATGGGCTTTTCCGAGGAGTCGTACAACGGCCCAGGTAGCATCGGCAGCATCGATGTAACATGCAGAGGTGGTGGATTTAAAATGGAAATGACAAAAGTTGGTTTGTATGGGAATGTCAATTATCTAAATGGGTCTTTGTTAATGGCAAAATTAAGTAGATCATTCTGGATCGTGGTTTTCTTCGATAGTTGCTTGAAGGGACCAGATATTTTGAAATAATTAAAAAGTTAATAAAGCAGATAATTTACTCCTAAGGAGTTACAGAAACACGCGCATCTAAGTCAAGTGAATGGTGTATTTGCTTAGAAGCTTAGGAAACGGTCAGCTTGTAGTTATGAGCAACACTAGAGAACAACAAACTAAATTAATAAGAGTCGTGACATATTTGAGTATAAGCAAATAACTAATCCGAATTTGATGTTAATTGGAGTTTATAATGAAGAAGTATTTGATGCAATTAAAGATCGAAAAGATGATGATTTGGAGAGTGACTGAAGACTCGTGGCAAAAGTAGATTGCCGAAATCCAAATAAGGGTAATTGAATGTTTCAAGCATTTCAAACATTAAATGTATAAAACAATTTTAGACAGAGACACGATCAATCTAGGTTTGGTGAAAGTAAAGATAGTAGAGTCCGAGGTAGTGGTTCTTTGTTATCACATACATAGGTGTATGCATAAGTTTTTTCCGGTTTTTTGGTAAAAAAAACACGTAATTTTGAAGGGGAATTAATTTTTTTTAATTCAAAATATTGGCCATCCGCTTCGACACATTTCACCCATCTTTCAGGTAATTTATGAATACCATGCCAGAAAAACTGCTTGTCTTTTGCGGCAAACCATTCGTCAAGCCATTTTCCAACTTCCTCAAAATTGCTGAAGTGCTGCTCTGCGAGCGCGTGCCCCATTGATGCGAAGAGGTGATAGTCAGATGGCGCGAGGTCTGGGGAGTATGGCGGATGTGGAAGGATGTCCCATCCGAGCGATTTCAAGGTGTCTTTCACTGGTTTTGCTGTGTGAGACGGAGCATTGTCGTGTAACAAAATCACTTTGCCATGTCTTCTGGACCATTTCAATTAATGCGTGGTTTAAATTAATTATTTGTTGGCGATAGCGTTGTGTATTAACGGTTTCGCCGAGCTTCAAAAGTTCATAATACACAATACCGCTCTGGTCCCACCAGACACAGAGCATGGTCTTCTTGCCGAAGCGATTTGGTCTTGGTGTTGATGGACCGGCTTCGCCAGGTGAAAGCCACGATTTTTTTCCGCTTCGGGTTTTCAAAATAAATCCATTTTTCGTCACCCGTCACAATTCGATGCAAAAATGATTTCCTTTCGTAGCGTTGAAGCAGCATTTCACAAGAGACTTTGCGATTTTCGATTTGACGTTCATTCAAATTATTTGGGACCCATTTACCGAGTTTATTGATCTTTTCCATTGCTTGTAAACGTCTGCTGATTGTTTCTTGTGATACATGTAATGCTTCTGCTAATTGCCGTTGAGTTTGAGTTGGGTAATCATCCAATAACTCCTGCAATTTCTCGTCTTCGCATTTTTGTGGTCTACCAGAGCGCTCACTGTCTTTCACATTAAAATCACCACTTTTAAATTGTCGAAACCATGTTTCACATGTTCTAATCGATGGAGCGTGTTCACCATATGTTTCTACCAGCAAACGATGACTTTCAGTAGCCTTTTTCTTTTGATGAAATAAAAAAAGCAATGCAAATGTTCTTTTTCAGGCACGAAACTCGACATGATCACTGAACGATAAAACAAAGACGCTAGTTTTTGGCGGACTCAACTTGTGTGTGTTTGTTGTTTAATGTCAGACGAACAAAATGGCGTCTGTGTCAAATTAATGGGCTGCGTACTTTTCGCTGGCGCCATCTCTTAGTTAAACCGGAAAAAACTTATGCATACACCTGGTATATGTAATGGGTATAGTTTTGCAAAGACCAAGAAATGTATGCGAGATGTGAAGGATCTCATAGGGCGTGCAACTGTAGGGAATATACATCAGAATGCATTAATTGCAAAAAGACGGATATTCAAAATAGGGAATACCCAGCAATGGATATGATCTATGGGACTTTACAGAATTAGAGTTATATAAAGATATAACCCTCCCCGCTAATGTTTAGATGAGTGAAGTTGGGAAGGTGTTGTTTTGGCAGTGAATCTGTTGGAGCTTATGGTTCACTCCTACAATTCCGACTTTCCAACGCTTTTTTCTTTTTTTCCCTATGTTATTGACCTAATGCTTCTGGAATTGGAAAGGGTTGCGTTATGTGTTCCTGAACTATTGTTCCAAAAGCAGATCAAAATCGGCAACTCAATTGATTTGACGTCCCTTGTTCTGTAATACCACGAAGATATTCTTGCTACATAGAAACTCATGTTAATGTGATCATTCGAGTAGTTTGCTCTTATTGCTTTTAGAATTAATCTTGGTGATGAACTCTAAATTTGATAGCATCAGCAAATTCCTTAAATAGTCCCTTGTTATATTTTCTTTAATAAGTCTGGAACCAACTGAACAACTGAATTTACATTGTCTTGAATGCAATTTGACTTTTCTTTGCACACCCTATGTAACAGATATTAGATAAATCAGAACGTAACAGATTTCCTTGATTTAAAATTATAATTACTTTAACATACAGAGTGTCCCAGTGCTTTTATAATTATCTCATAATAAATTAAGAAAATAAAAATCTTCAAATCTTGGCATTTAAAAATATTATTTTAGAATGTTATTAGAGAGAATTAATATCTAATGCTCACATTCCTTTTAAACGACTTGGTATAAAACACATGCACATAAATAATAGTAATAATTTTTACATCCCTTTTTTATAAAAGCTACGGGGCGTTAAAACTTTTATTATAAATAATATTTATTAAGAGCAAAAATAGATATAGGCCTTTCATTTATTTATATTTATGTGCAATAAAAAAATCGTAAATCTATTTTTAAATTACATAGACACGCTTTTATTTTATTTAGTGTGTTATTAACCTGAAACTGTTATTATAATTTTTGCAGATGTCCTGAAGAATCTTCAATTTCAAGTTTGGTTCGCGCACCGTTAAAATAGTTAAAACAACGGTTAGAAAAATACCAGTAAGAAGCAAGCATTGTTTACAAAAGAGACAATAAGTGTTTTAATTTCAGCGGGGAAGAGGAAAATTAGCAGATAATATAATTCAATTACAGCAAATAGTCATGAATTATTAATAAACATAATAAATAAATACCAATGGCAAAATACAAAGAAGTCGAGTCGGCGCGCAAGCCGCAAACACGGTCTTGGACCGAGCTAATTTTGAATTAAAACCCGCGAGTGAGTCGCGTTTCACAGAAGTGTGCGTGCGGTTCAGTCAGAAAGACATACGAGCGCGTAAATATACCATGTGGCGCGGACGTAACTGTGGTCAAATAAATAATACAAGTGCATATTTTGGATAAATATTCTGCATGGAGATTATTAACCATCATAAGGTATGTACTTATTTGTAATTATTTACATGATTAATTTCAAATTTTCTTCTACTAAAGTTTTTTGAAAACTTTTGAAAGTTGTGTCAAGTGAAAAATAAAAGTAGAGTAAACTTACTTTGAACATATTTGAAGTCCTACAATAATTTGTGCATTTATTGAATCAAGTCAACATTAATAATCTATTGTAAACAATCTGTAAAAACCAAAGATTACTTACTGCCTTTTAAGTTTTAGTTTTCAGTTATGAAAAAAGAAACTTTGGATAAGATTGTATTGTAATTAACAAAAATCTTCAGCTGTCAGAATTTAATTCCAATAAATATTTAAAACTTTTGGTGCTAATATTTTATTCATGTAATTGAAGTGGCCTTAATGCACGCCAAACCTTCTTTCAGGAATTCTTCAAATTCGATATGAAATTGGATCGATTGTTTAAAGTGCAAATAATTGCAAATTAATAACAGACACAAGTGTCTGAATCATTTGTAAACAATGTCCATCGTGTTCGTATTACAACTAATAGCAATAAGCTTTTAGTGTTTGTACTCGTCATTGTTTTGTTTTAAGTAGCGAGAATTACAAAACATTCTTTAATCGCAACGTAATTAGAATAATTGACTCAAAGTCGTACATACATTAAATTGACAGAAAAAGAAAGTTAAAAAAAAATATAACAATAGTGGAGCTAGTTACAGTGGTTGCCTTGGGTTGTGATTCTCATAATATTATGTAAAATTCATTATTAAATATCTTTATTGTTAAAGTTTCTATATGTATAAATGCATTCTAACAGTAACTACCACTTATTATTTGTTACATAAATGCAAATAGACAAGTGTTTAGATAACCCAAAAATAGTTTAAATAAATGGTTAAAAATATCGAGAAGTGGTTGTACAATGCATTTCTCACGTGAAGATATAACAAGGGTATGGTACAATAATGACTGCTATGTAAAAAACAAATCATAACGCACATAAGGTCAGTACTTTTCATAACGTTGGATTCTTACGGCAAATGCTTTGTGGATAATCAATCAAAGCTAAAGATATTTTTGAAGTAGTAGCAGCACCAAAAAAAGAACATTTGACTGCTATTTGTTAAATTTCAAAATTAACAATAATAGTCATGGGTGTCACGAGGGAAGTACAAGAGGGTGCAATTTACCCCCCATCTATGGAAAATGTTTCTAAAAATCAAACAGAACTTTGGCACTTTTCTTTCACCATAACTGTATGTCAACTGTAAGTTAAGGATTATTTTGTAATAGAATGAGGAACAAAAGCTTTGAAGACTACAGAATATAACAGAGACAAAACAACTTGCTCGTGTTTTTCGTTTCATTTTTCATTACTATCTAGCCGTCTATTGGACAAAATAAAAGTCTGTTATGCTAACTGGTAAAATATTGAGTTTATATGAGTAAAGTCTAAACTTGGAAGACTTTATCCAGTTTCAAAGTTTTAAACCCATCTACAGCTCAAATCTTGATAGCATTCAATTGAGTTCAACATGTTGTCCTAAGCATAATTTCTAGATCGTGGTTAAGATTGGATGCTTTTTGCTGAAACTGAGGACTGACGATGAGTTAGACGAGAACTGAAACAATTGAAAAGATACGAGCTTCATTCTATTATGTTTGATTACTTTCCGAATCTCAAACTCAAAAAGTCAATCAATGCATTTAATGCATTGTAGCAGCCCATTTGCTTTTTGGGTCTTTGGACGCAGGTTGGTCCTAATGGATTTGAATTCCTGGGGGAATTCTGATCTCCTAGTAGTCCAGTTTATCTCTATATAGATCTTTGTATCCTGTGCTTGGTTGACAAACAAACAACTCTTAACCGAGAATATTTCTTATCTTTCTAGCTAGCACAATCTTGTTTGTTTTTACCTTGCCAAGCTTTGATCTTTAGTTTGATCAGTGCTAGTGCAAGACAGTATATGCACAAAAAAATGTTTTTGGTGTAGAAAAGTCAGTTTCATGACAATCCAGTTTAAAATTTTAAAAAGACAGATTTTACATTCTTTGATGTCATCCGACGCGAAAAATGATTTTTTTTTATTGATACCATTGCAATTTTTGTAAGTTGCCAAGAACATGGATTTCAATGCCATTTTCTCTATATTCCGCTTGTAAAGACTGACACCCTGTGAATATCTTCGTATTGATAGTGTAACACGTAGAACTTTTTATTGTATTGATGCCATTATAAAATCTGCAAGCGTTTAGTATCGTCATCCATGGCTGATGAAGGTAAATAAGTCTGAGACTCGAATCTAAGAATACGATAATCCATACAATGTAGGTTTATTTATGTTTGTATTTTCCCTCAGCTTTTCATTGATGAATAATTTGTTTTATTTCCAATAGTTTTATTTTTAAATGTACAAGCGAATTAATGTTACATTTTACACAACAAGATAGTATGTAGGCTAAACCAAATAGCACGAGTTGAACTGTTTCGGTTTTTGTTTTGGTGAGTTGCAGATCGAAGTTTAACTCCCTGATCTAATATTAGTTCCCAGAACATCCTAATTTCAATTTACAGCAAGTTGTCCGCAATTAAAGCTTGCCTTTCCCAACAAGCCAATACACCAATTACTGTAGAATACTACGTGTAATAAACGATACGGTAAATAGCTTCAGAATGGATTTTTATTTTTTTTCTCGCATACGAAATGGACAATTTTTAAATGATTTATGAACGTTCTAGATTTTGTTGAATTTCTTAAAATATATCTTAAGGAGGGCAAACCAGGGTTTAAAGAATTTTGAAAACTAATCAATATTAAGTCAAGTATACAGTGCGTCCAAGATAAGGATGCACAGCATGGGGATCTTGGAAACGGTAAGAGGTACAGCATCGGTTAAATGGGATGAAAGTTGGCTATTTATAGGACTTTTTTGTTGGCGTTTGCAAAATCTAGATATCTTGAAAAGTTACTCGAAACCGAAACGTTGTACAGGAATTTTGCTAGCGTATTTTAATAGAGAACAAAAAGTGGCAATGGAAAAGTGTTTTAGTTTTCCGATATCTTTTCAAATAGATGAAAGAAAAAATAACGAAAATCGAGAAATCTACTTTTTTTTAAATATTTCTGGAACTATCCAAGATATCTAGATTTTGCAAACGTCAACAAAAAGGTCCTATAAGTAGGCAACTTTCATCCCATTTAACCGATGCTGTATCGCTTACCGCTTCCAAGATCCCCATGCTGTGCATCCTTATCTTGGACACACTGTATATCAGAGTTTATAATTAAATTACGGATTTTCGGAAGAAATCATAAAAATAAGTTTTTAAAAGGCAGGTGTCTAGTAATTACAAATGGCGAGTGACCAACAGAAATTTATCTTTTCGCAAATCTTAACTTACAGCAGTGAGATAGTTAAAACAGTTTTGAAAATTGATCAATAAATAACCAGCATTTCTTTTCTGGGAAGAATTTACTACAATCAACAGTTTTTGAAAAACGAGAAACTCAATTTCAGATTGGGAATAATCAATTGCGGATTGAGTCAAATTGATACTAATCATCTTTGAATTGAGTATAACTAATTGTAAGTTCAGATTGGTCTTAAGTATTTTGAAATCGATTAATTTTAATTCAAAGTCAATTAATCCCAACTTGAAGTTGGTTAGTTTCAGTTTGAAATTTATCATTCCGAATTTGAAACTGATTATTTCCAATTTGACATTGTGATTATTCTCAATTTGAAGTTGGAAAATTATAGATCAGCAAATCTTCTGTTATTTCCAAAATTCAACATAAGATATCGGAAAATTCTGCAGATGAGGCTTCATTAAGCAAGCAAGAATGGAGTTCATAAATTTTTCACAACCAAACCGAGGAAGTTCTGGAGATCCACGAAATGCAGAAAATTTGTATTTCGTTGTTCAACAAGTTCTGTTACTTACTTGTGATGGTCACTTGAAATATCTTCAAAAGTATCAAATCGCTCTTCACAGATGAAGTGAGCCATGAAATGATACAATGCTAGAAAAACTTTATTATGTAGATATCATAGATTTAAAATCAGGATGTTACCAACCAAAAACAAATTATTGCTTTCGAAAACTCTACCAAACCTGTTATGAATTTGAGTTATCAAAGAAGTACCTAATGCCAGCAAGATATCCCGAAAACTGAGCTTTTAATTCTATCGATACCAGTTTGAAATCTCCAAACATTAACATATTGTTACCCTTTGTCGGTAACAGATAATCAATTTAAAATTCGCCTGCAGTCCAAGAATAAGAAGGCATAGATTTTCCATTTCTTCATTTCTTCATTGACAAGAAGTATAGTACTTTTTTACTTGAGTCTACAGCTGGGTGATTATTAGTTAATATTGTGCTACTTGTCTAATCTAATATCTAACAAGGCAACACAACGACCAGAATCCGGAAACTCAAAAAAATCTAACTAATGACCTCTCATGATATATTTGACTTCTGTTGCTCCTCATATTTAATCCATATTAGGTGTGAAACACACCTTCAAATGTCTCAAACTTTATAGTTTTGAAATTTGAAAAAATGACAAACTTGCTTCCAAATATACGACATAATAAAACCCTGCTATATTTGTTTTTGCATCAAAATAGTTTTAAGAGATCAAACGCCACCCCCTTAAGTGAGCGACTTAAAAGAAATTATAAATGATGACATTGCATCCTAATGCATATAGCCTAAGAGACGCATTTCGTTTGTAGCGTCTTTGTCTTTTCAAAAATCAAGCAGCTTACATCATTATAATGGAACATTACCAACTGCCATCTGGAATTCTTGGAAACCAATCATCTCGACTCGTCAAGTGTCTCTTCTGTTATTTACAAGCTGAAAGTCGCGTTCGTTTTGGTCTAACAGTGCCCTGCTTCGCGAATATATTTGCAACAGCTGTTTTAGAGCTGAGTAGTCAAAACCTAGTTGTCACTTTCACAGTTCACTTGAAGTATATCTACCCCATCATACTCAATATATTTGCATGACCCACTCTCGTTCAGTAGAGTTTTTGCAACATGTTGAAAAACGAGATACGTTCCCGTCATGGTTTCTTAGCAATGCCATAAATTAAGATGATTTTAGTATATGCGTTACTACATTTTACGCCCCCCCCAAGAACCAACTTCCAAGAAATTGTTGTAACTCCTGTACGTTAGTCGGGGAAAGGAAGGGAAGTTTCTCAGCGATTTGATTTTTCTAATGAAAACTGCTCAAAACATGTTTTCCTTCTTGTTGGAACATTAGCACATTTACAAACCCGCTGCATGCCTGTTGTATTTATAGTGCCCACTGAATATTATCGAAATCTGATAGTAACCCGACACCTAATCAAATGTTGTAAAACACCTTCATTTTTAAATCTATCTAGATGTTTATCAACTCTTGATAGTACTCTAGATCAACCAGTACATCTACTGTTTGAGCTAGCATGCTCTGTGCAGTTGTCTATTGGAAAGATACTTCAAAATCAGTCCTTTCCATCCCAACCAGGTGAAATGTTTACTGAACAACTCTCAGGCAAGTCGACATTTTTTTTTGTTTCAACCGTTTCGTTTATTTGAGCATCAGTTTTCATTTTTCTGTTTAGTTTAGATTCAGATGTGCAATTTGATGATATCACGTATTTCTTACAAATTCCAACCTATCATCAACAGATTTCATCCATTTACAATCTTTTGAGACTACTGTAACTAGTTAATTAACTGTCAAAAGGCAGAGATGTTATCGCTCAAAGTTCTTTAAGATTTTGAGGTTTTAGGAAAATTAGAAACTTGGCTTGTTTTGATTGAGGTGAATTCTCTTTTAGGACTTGAGATAATTTTGATTTTCAAATTGAGAGGATCATAAAATAAAGCTCTATAGGTAATGCCACTTATTAGTTGGTTTTAATTTAAACTTAGAAGTTGGAACATATAAGAAATTTACAAAAATGAGGATTCTTGGAAGTCTGATCTCTATTGTCAACAGTTTAAATATTCATTGATCAAGTTTTAGAATTTTGATCAGGCGTCCAAGAACTTTGAATTCTACCATAGTTAACGATGCAGTGATTTCGATGTTTGAAGGAATCCTTCATTCGCGGTCAAATGTCTTATACAAAGAAAAATATTTTTTAAAATGTTTATGTTTCATTACGGCTGTTAATGAGCAGATGTTCAAAAAAAA
>VTPC01001144.1:9242-55139 GCA_011009095.1 Ignelater luminosus
ACCACCTTGTCTCCAACCTGCGAAGTGCTAAACTGTATGTTAACGGTAAGTTACTGCCTCTAGGTCACTAAATCCCGTTTTTCGCATAACATACTTTCAAATCTAGCAAATCCACTTTTGTATATTTTTGTCCATTGAGAAAAACTTTTATTGCTATAGTATATTCACCTTCAAGGGATAGTGCAGGTAAACAAACATTTGTGCGTGATCACCGCGTGATTCTTATCTGTCTGCGTTGTGGTTGGCTATAAAGTGGCGCCAGTAAGTCTCCTTACAAACTGGTACAGGCACGTAATTATTAAGAACAATTGCATTTTAAAAATCTAATTTGATTTACATTCATTTTATAACATTTTAAAAAGACATGTACAGATAACATATATTAAAATAAAATCTTATGGTATTGATGTATAAATTGACATGTGGTGTTTGTACAATTTTGTATTTTTAAACCAAACCAAAAAATTCCTTAATGCTACCCTGTTCGATGTAGCAGCTACCCGTGCACTACCTGTTCACGTGCGTTTGTTTACCTCCACTATCTCTTGAAAATAAATAAACTATAGTATGTGTCATCTTGAGGTTACTTGAAGATATAAAAAGGTTTGAAAGTTTCTTAAGCCTCTTTGCAAAATTAAATTTGGGATTGTGTCTTTAAGCATTTGTGACTATCTTGGTAGATATGTGTGATTTCTTGTATTATTAATTATCTATGCACACTTTGTAGTTTGTGTATTTTTTAGCAAAGTCCAAGAGGAACATTTTGACATTTTTCTTGTAAGGTTGCACTGATTAAGCGTACGTAGATTATTTACAATACAGTAAATAGATAAGTCATTTTACTTATCATAAGTTGCATAACAGTATTATGTTTTGCGAAAACCTGGATTTAAGGCACGTAGAGGCAGATGTTATAGTGTATAACACCTAAGCAGTTGAGTAGTTTTATTATAAG
The DNA here is from genome assembly GCA_011009095.1 of Ignelater luminosus. NCBI lineage: Eukaryota > Metazoa > Arthropoda > Insecta > Coleoptera > Elateridae > Ignelater > Ignelater luminosus. Next base: position 10,198 of record VTPC01001144.1, read on the forward strand.
AACCTTCCCTGCAGTTTCTTAAATAAACACTTTTATGTATATGTAAATAATTACAGGAATTAAAATAGATTTGTGTACTATAGTAAGTGCACGATTGGCTGTTAACAAGAAACTTATGATTGAAGATAGAATAAAGAAAAAAAAGAATAAAGTAGTAGATGAATTGTACAATAAACGTGTACGTCAAAAGCCAAACTGCAAGGTCGAGAGAACATTGTTTACTGCTTCTACTACTACTACTGCAATAATTTAATCTATTTAGAATGCTTTTCTCAAGAATATTGAGCAAAGTACATAACAAGCTAATGAGTCTCTAGTTTTCGAGATTCTTGCCTGAATTTGGAAAAACTATAATTTCGATCTGAACTTCTTGACATATATCGGAATAATTTTATTATCTCCTTGTACTGTTATTTTAGTAAAGACTTTTCCTGAAAGGTTAGCAAAGATTTTTTGTAAAGCAGAGCACAACATCTAATTGCATTTGTGGAGCCCATAAATGGTTAATGTTTTCGGTTTGCATTCGGAAAGCTTGAGGTTGAAACTTTTAAACCAAGACCAAGACCAAACCAACCGGCCCTTTCCGAAATAAAACACCTTCCTTTCAGGCCCGTACAGAGTTAGATTTTTCGTGATCACTAATCTGCTTTTAATATTTTGCATTCTGCGATGTTTGATTAAATTGGCCTGAATTTAAAATTGTTTTATCACTCTGTGTACCCGGTTTATCCTCTTATCACAGCACTCTGTCAGCTTAAAGTAAAATTGACCAAACTTAGTAACCATATGATTTGTTAAACACCTAAGATTACTTAAGACGCAATTTCTGTACAAAGCTGCCATACAACGCTGTCGTTTTTACATACCCTAAAGGGTAAACAATCTTTTCATTTTTGTACGTAAGCTTGTGTTGTGTGAGATCGATTTTTAATATTGTTTTGTTCTTTTTCTTCTTTTAAGATTAACTGCTCATACATTTGTGTCTCTACCAATATAAGTAACTAGCCAAGGAAGTTTCAATGTCTCTGATCTAAACTGTCAAAACTGTCAAAAGGCCAAGAACTTCATCGGTGAAAGAAACTTTAGGAATTTCTGAATTATAGACCCGGTTGGTATTTTCCTACGGTTTAACTCAAAGGCTATAGCACTGACCAAACTAAAAATCAAAGCTGTCAAGAAAGTATTCGTAACATTAATTTAGTAATATAATGAATTTGATTTGTTTTTAAACAAGACAAGTATCAGAAGTGGCAAAAACAGAATGAAAAAATGATGAAAAAGAATGCATACATAAAGGGGCAACCGGGTGATCAGAGAATCAAAATTATCTAAAAAGCTTAGTGGTCCTTGGCTCAAAGATTGTTAGATAAATGGGTTGCCCTAATATTAAAAATGAGAGATATTTATTGACCTCTTGTATTTAAAATTCTGTTATCTCGGAAACAATGAGTCCAATATGATTAAGGAAAGCTAAATGATAAATCTGTGCTAGCGTTTAAAGTATTGAAAAATAATCTATTAGAGAGTCAGGGAAAGATTTTTAGTTATTACAATTTTCGTTAAAATCAGCAAGTTTAAACTAAAAACTAAATATTTTCATTTTATATTATATCGACAAATAAAATACAAGGTTCTGATAATCTATACGTGTACTCAAAATGATCTCATCAGTTAACTCATAAACTGAGATCAAATTTAGCTAGAAAACTAAAAGAAGCACTAGATCAATTTTATTCTAATAGTAAGTATTAAGATGCATTAATGCATAGTAGTTCACGTACCTACATTCTATCTGAATTAATCATAGTATACACAGGAATGAGCTCTGGTTCTGCTAAGTAGTAAGGTATTCAACCGCAAACTCGTGACTTGCACTCGCATAAACACTTGACATTGCATCGAATATTTTAGAAGAGATGCAACGTTGTATTAAGGGAATAAAAATAATTATTGGAACTTAAAAATAATAAGGTATAAAAACAATGTTTACAGGTTTGAACAGAAGAAACTAAACAAGAAAGGATTTGGAAGAAAAGTTACCTAAAAGATAGAGCACGACCAAACTTAATTAATTGTGGAGATATTGCAAGCATTGCCGTAGGTACAAAGATTCTAAACTGCCAAATAAATAATTTTTTGAAACAACTGTAATTCTCAAAAAAATGTTTTGATCTGTATCAAGAATAAAAACAAAAACTTGTATCAAGGATAGTTGCAATTAGACCATTGATGATCGGTTTTTTTAGTGATGTAACTAATTCCAAACAATCATAGTGATCCACTGTTGTTTTGTTATAACAATGCTATTTGAGGGCTTACGGTAATCCGATTTATTAGCCACGTAAAATCTTAAAAGCTAAAAGACTGCTTAAGTAATTCTTATATCATTTTAATGAAATTGCCGTAAATTTAGTTTAATAAGAAGCTTTAAAAAATTAAAAACATGCACTTACTTTAATATTAAATCCATTTAAGAAATTAAAACATTAATAATTAAAACAGTAAAGACTAGTTAGTAGCTTCAATTCAATTAAGTGATTACTAATAACATTTTCTACGACATTCAATCAATCGATATTATAGAAAAAATACTTTTAAGTAATAAGAAATATAGTAAACAACAAGCAAACGTTCCTTATTAATAGGCAACTACAAACATTCTTCTAATAGATCCTTTAGATGTATTTTGGAACGTTTTAAGAATTCCCAAAATGTACTTCCTTAAAGGAATTTCTAGAAATCTACAACAATTTATTCCCGAACCAAAAGATGTTTATGAAGCATTACAACCTCTTCACATAATTTGTCAGATTGTTGGATTGGCTCCTTACAAAACGGTTATAAATCTGGAAAATGGTAGTAAAACATATGAATGGACGGTGTGGACGATAATAAGGAACGTATTTTTATTTATTTTGTATTCAACCGGCGTTGGAGTTTTAATTTATTTATTCGATAGTTTTCTCGGTGGTGATATTCAAGAGAAATTGCAGCATCTTCAAGATTATTTCCTTACTATGATTATATTGGTATCGGTTAGTTTTGCTTGCGTTTATGTCACTAAAATCATTGAGGCGTTTCAGAAATTATATTTGATAGATAATGAGTTTCAAGAACTAGCGGTGTGGTTACCTTACAGGTAAGTGATTATTTTTGATGTGTCTAATAACTAACTAATTTAAACAAAATACTGTGTAAATAGAAAATGCTGGTGGTAGGTAATATGATAGAATGTAATACAGTAATAGTTGAAAGAAATTTTAGTAGAAAAATTGAAACTTTATAATTTAGTCCTTCTGTGACAAGTTATGATTTTTACTCAACTATTTAGCAATCAAGCGCGATTAATATTACCATACATCCATCCCCTTCTAGTTTCTGTACTGTGCTTTTAGGCTTTCTTCTGCGCGTGTCCAATACTTTACTGTGGAGAATACCGACATTAAATACCAAATAAGAAAGAGTAGGCACATACAGTACAAAACAAAAAAGGATGGAATGAAGAAAAAATCAATAATGATTTCTCTGCTAATTTAAAAATAGTGATGCAATAGGATAAAGTCAGTTACTCTAATAGTTTAGTGTAAAACGGGACAGGGAATGTAATAGCGAAAGCACAGCCAAAATAGTAAAAAAATGAAATATCAGACAGAGAAAGTCAAAGAAACCTAAGTCGTAAAAATAACGTAGAGACTTCTTTACAGTAACAAAGGCAGAAATAACAAATCTGAGAAAAAAAAGATTATCAATACCAAAAAATAAGGCTTATTGGACTTGATAAAAGAGATACAGAACAAAATCCTGAGCTAAATCATTAAATACCCAGCGAACACAATACATCGAAATCGCCAAAAGTGCATGTTGAGATCTTAAGAGAAAACCCAAATTGCTTCAGGCAAAGTCATTATTGTCCAAAAACAAAGAAAATAAAACGGTTTTCATCCAATAAAGATCAAAGTAGAAGAACAGATTTGAACAATATAGAATGTCTTTGCTATATACAGGTGTTACAGAGAATTGGAAGAGAAAAACCATAACAGAAGAAGTGGTGCTGTATATTAATATAGCTAATGATAACTTTATCGCTACAACTTTCAAGGCATTTAATTACTGTAATTGAACAGATTCAACACTGGTAGTTGGAGCAAGATAGAACAACTGTTACGTGTCATATGAACGGTAACTCACCGATATCGTTATGCCTCTTTAAAGACAAAGAATGAGAAATGATTGAAGAGAGAAAACAGAAAGCTTACCACTAATAAACCGCATTCGGTGAAGGTTCTGAAAGGTCTTACACTAGGAGTGTAGAAAAAGATACCGAGAAAGTTAGTTCAGAAAACAGTAGAAGAGGTGAATACCAAAGCAGTAATCTCCACGAATTCTCGTAGCATTTCAACAACTTATCGTAACCTTCTCCAATCATACACACGCTGTTTTGACAAACCCTCAGTGTGATTTCATCGTAGCTGTAGGCTACATATTAATCAAGTAACAGCCGCTTTACTTAACGATAACATTAAGGAACCGTCGTTATATCTAATCAGCCACCCGAGAACGTACCACCATGAATTCCTACTAACACTTGATGTTCCGCGTTTACCGTCATCAGCATCGCTGTTAACAATTGTCACTTCATCCCTACGCAACTTTTAACGACAGCATCTATTCGCTGCTTTGACAGAACCTCAATGCAATTTTGGTGTTCATCGAGTAACCGGTGCTTTATGATATGATAACATTGAAAACCATTGTTTTGCTTAACAATAACATCGAGAAGTCATCGTAGACGCCGCGAAACTGATCATCGTCACTTTTTTCCCTACACAACTTTATCATTGTTTTCTTCAACTTTTCATAGCGATATCTCTCGCCGCTTTGACAAAACCTCAGTGTGATTTTGCCGCTGTTTTGTGTTGTGTTCATCGAATAACCGTCGCTTTACGCGACGACACACAGTGCGGCCGTATTATGAAGATTGTTGACAAAAATCAAAATTTACGGGTATGTTACAAAATGTTTATATGTATAGTAATATAAATTTATATGAAGGTTTTTTTAACATAAAAAGCACATAACTTTAAAGAAAATAAATAATAATATGTTTTTCACCAAACTTTGATACTGAAAAAGACCAAAACCTAACAAAATCTTTAACTTAAACAATAATTCATAAAAAACGATTTACCTTAACATTCAAGTTTGAACTAAACTACCTACGTAAAAACATTACAAAGAACCATTTACTAACCAATTCATTAAAAATATACCGCTAATAAAACATCTGGGAATGCAAAGCACAACCACAACGAACTTCGTTTTGCTACTTTCTTTTAACTTCGGCGGCCATTTTGACCAAGTTTCCGAGGTGATATCAAAAAACAAAGACACCACGTTGTCTTTAGTTTTTGATGTAGAATCCAAATCTGAAGTCAAAATTCCAAAATTTAAAAAAATGCGGACAGACAAACAGACTTCGCAAATTCAGTAACGAATCCTATCTCAGTTCGTTGAAAATAATAATGCTTATACAAAACTAATATTAGTCTATGTTGGAATTTTCACTATCTGATTCACTGTAACTCAAATCAAGATTACCGAACTCAGAAGCTGATACTAATAAATCAGTATGCACTATGTATTCCTGAATATCAGTAAAATCGTGATTTGGTTTAGAGGTATTCTTTCTGTAGCTTGATATTGTAAAGGATTGGAAGTAAGCAATACGAAATTCATAAGATCTGCGTTTGTATCTTCCCTGCTTCAATAAAAATGTGATTTAGGCGACATTTTGTGATCTCTTTATGCCTTGCCTCTAACGCTTCTCCAGAATGTAGGTCAATGGGTAAGTCAGAACAATCTATCACAACACAACCATGTATTAAAATCTTGCGCAAACTGCTCGGCATGTAATAATTTTCTAAAGCTATTTAAATTTATTGCATTGACGAAACTGCACAAAATGTTTCTTTCTGAAAGGTCCAAATCTAAACACAAGACTATAACTTCCTGAGGTAATAACTTAGGATGTAACGGACCTGAAGCATTTTGGGTTCTTTGCGATAACTGTTGTAAATCGGCCATAGTAATAATTTTTTCAAAAGTGCACAAGTATCACACAACAACTGTATAGCTGTCACTGTGAAAAAGCAATGGAATAAATTATGCATTTTGTATTTGTTTATCTACCAGTCTTCTTATCAATTATAAGAAAACCTGCTGCTTTTATTAGAAAAATGATTACTGATTTTAAAAACTTAGGTATTTGTAATAAACTTTCGGCTACGAGGGTTGCTATTTATATTTCTGGCCTAACAATGAAAAAACAAGTATTTATGACCGAAACTAGTTTTATTGTTTTTCAAAAGATTCTCCATTAAGATTGATACACTTTTCCATTCGTTTGAACCAATTTTCGAAGCACTTTTTCCACTCTGTTTAAGGCAGCTCCAAAATATGCGTTTTGAAACAAAAACCGCTTCTTCTGGTGTTGAAAATCGTTGACCACGCAGTTTGTTTTTGATGTACGGGAATAAAAAGAAGTCATTGGGTGCCAAATCAGGGCTGTATGGTGGATGGCCCATCAACTCGACCTTCTGGCTGGTTAAATATTCAATTGTTTGAGCAGCGGTGTGAGAGCTTGCATTGTCATGATGAAGAATGATTCGCCTCTTCTTTGAAGTTTTCCGAATTTCTCCAATGACTTCTGGCAAACAAATGGTTGTGTACCATTCAGAGTTGACCGTCTTACGTTGCTCTAACGCCACTGTTGCCACATGACCGGTAATGCCAAAGAAACAGGCAACCATTTGCTTCGATGTGCTTCTTCCGCGAACAACTTTTGTTAGATTTGGCTCGTCTTGAAAGACCCACACAGTTGATTGCTGTTTTGTTTCGGGGTCATATGCGTAGATCCATGATTCGTCACCTGTGCAGATGTTATACACAGCCTTTGATGCACCTTTCGCAAATTGTTTCAACATTTCAATGCACCAGTCGACGCGAGCCTTCTTTTGAGCATTGGTCAGGTTATGCGGGATCCAAAGGGAACAAATTTTTTTTACGGCCAAATGATCATGTAATATCTTGTTGATCTAGTCGTACTAATGCCCAAAGATGCCTCAATCTCACGGTATGTCACATGACGATCTTGTTTAATCAGTTCACGCACAGCATCGATGTTTTCAGGCACAACGACAGATTTTGGACGGCCTTCACGGATTTCGTCCTGGAGTGAACATCGGCCACGTTTGAATTCATTATACCAGTTTTTTACAGTGCTGTAGGATGGAGCTTCATCGCTATATAATGTATCAAGTTCATTGATGCACTCTTGTCGTGATAATCCATGTCGAAAGTTATGAAAAATAATTGCACGAAAGTGTTCACGGGTCAGTTTCATTTTTTACTAGAGAATGCACTTTACAATTAACTGCAAACAACACTAATCGCACTCAAATGACAAAATGTTGTGGTTGATGTTATGTTAAAAAATGTAAAGTTTACACCGGAAATGTCAGCTGACGCCTGGAAACAGTCAGTGTTGCCAAGGCCAGTAATATAAATAGCAACCCTCGTATTAATAAATTTGATATCACATTTGAATTTTTTGATTTTTGTCCATAGGCGGCCGCACTGTGCGACATTAGGAGCTGCTTCTTTGAGTAATAATAACAGTCACGTTTTCCACTAAAACTTGGAGCTTTTAAGTTACCATCACTAGCATGATTGTGAGTAATACCGTAAATTGACCGTCATCACGTTCCTACAACTTCTTTATAGCTTTCTTTAAACTTTCTTAGCAACATCTACGGCATTACGTGCCTCTTTGATGAAACCACAGTAAAATCTCGTCACCATTGCACTTTTGTAGTCATCGAGTAATCATCGCTTTATGACACAACATTGATAACAGTAAGAAATTATGGCTGACGATGCACCTTAATCCGTGAAGTCTACCGCGACTCACAGTAACAAATAGTGCTCCGTCGCGATCTCATCAACGTCAATTTATCCTCACACCACTTTTTCATTGTTTTCTTTAACTCTCCACAACATATTGCACTGCTTTAACAGAACCTTACTGTGATCTGCCTTCATTGTGTGTTGTGGTCATCGAATAACTACTGCTTCACGCAATGACGTCGAGAATCGCTTTGAGTAACAGTAATATCGGGGAACGTAACGTTTTCATAATGTCCTTCAGCACTTTACCATAACGTTTACGTCTCGCGTTGCTTAATCAGAAATTCAATGCAATTTTGCCGCGGCGTCGTAGCGCCCCTGATGTTGATAGAGTAACCGGCAATATCGTTTGAGTAGCAATAACATCGTGGAACAGTAATACCTGGTATTTCTAGTTATGGCAACTTATTGCAAGAACACCTAAAATTCCACGTGATGCAGCTTCTCCCTAGTTTTTCCTAACTCTTGCTAGCGCACCACTTTGACAGAATCTCATTGCGACTTCGCTATCCTTGAACGTTATGTACTCATTGAGTAATCGTTGCTTACATAAAGTAACACCAAGAAACGGTTGCTGCTATTGCTTCTTTGTCCGTGCACCTAAGATCATGATTTATATTAATACTTGACGATCTGCGGTTGTCGCTGTCAGCATCGTTGCTGGCATTCTTGCAAACCAGTCGTCGGCATCGACACGTTATCTTCTCTTACTCGCTTCTGGCTAAAGGGGAGTTAACTCTTATAACAGCAAACGGCTCGAAGAGAATCAGAAGAAAACATCAAAAAGAAGAAAAAGGAGGAGAAAAGAAACTGACTGAGTGTTTGCAAAGTAGTGTGTTGGTATACAGCGTTCACAATGTTTATGCGTCGTATATGGTTGTGGCAGAATGACAGTTTAAGTATTGTAAACCGGGCTGTTTATTAACTCAGCTTATAGAATCTTATTGACGCTTAATGTACTTTAAGGTTATGATTTTATGACAGTTTGGGCTCACGCTGTTGTCTTTTTTTTGTAACTTTTCAAATATAAGGAAAACTTAATATCTTTTTAACGAAACAGAGCTAATCAGTTTATGCAAAATTTTTGATTGTGCAATGGCGCCAAATACAGTGCCAGATACGACAATTTAAAAAAAAAACACTTCCAACCTAACAAAATGAAAGCATGGCCATTATGACCCATAAACATCATGAACGGTATATGTGCTGAATAGTTTTTCAGTATACGAAGATAACTACGTAAAGATCATAAAAAGATTTTATCAAACAAAAAAAACTATTCAATTCAAGCGGAAAAGCTAACAACAGCAAACTCCTGAGCCTTGTCATTCAAGACTATAGTTTGCAAAAAGAAGAGAACAGAAGAAACCAGCATCATATAAAAAGAAGACATTTACTGAACTGAAACAGAAGAGGAGGAGCCACATGGGACACTTATTGTCGAATACTCCCTGCAGATGCAATTCCTGTAATTCAGAAATTGGCATAAAAGAATAAATACGTATGAGGAATGAACAAGGAAGATGGCAAATAACAAATTACATAGAATAAAATTGAATTGAGATATAAAAACTCCTGGAACTGAGGTAGTGCCTTTTTTTTAGTACGGGAAGGGTAATAAAAAAATTTGTGCTGAGGTGTGATAAAGTTCACGTCTATCTCGAAACAAATCTAAGCCAAAAGAATAAAATTTGCATCTACACAAATGAATCACAGCAAATGCTCCACAGATGGAAAATTATTAGTCAAAAGTAAAGGTTACATAATGTTAACATGGTGCATCAGTGCATACTTTGCACTTAACGGTGGAATGAGAGAAAAAGGTCAGACAACCTTATAGTGATGTTTCTTTGGTGGCAGTGGTGACATTAAAGCCTTTCTGCCCCTTAACTACTTAGTTCATTCTTTCTCATCTTTATCTTTCTTTCTTTCCTTCTTAAATCTAAATTTTTTCATGCAAAAGATATAGGCATAGAAAAGTTGACGGAGAAAGGAGACCCAATTGGATTTGATTCCAGTCTGAAACTCAACAAGGCTTTTTGATACCCACGAAATAATCAAAATCTAATACACTACACAAGTCGCTTGAAATTTAAAACCTAAACCTGTAATTTTCTGTTTATCTTGCTTACGGCCGTGCAAGACTGGGAAAACAGCCCTACTTAGACGAGTGAATGTAAATTATCTTAGGAAATCCATTACTATTCACATTAATCCCAATAGTTTGCTGTATAGCAATAAATTTATAAATACACAAGTACACAAAAGTCCATAAACGTAAAACTCGCTGTTTTAGGCGCACTTGGATAATGGCAACACTAAACGTAATGGGTGTAATTCTTATAGGCATATTAATACTAGCCTGGTTCTTAGTTTTACGTCCACTAGATACATTAACAGATGCGGGCACGGTTGAGATAATCGTCTTTCTACCGTTTCTACTAATCGGATATCTAATGGAATCTCAATACGTGCACTACTTCAGTATAATTAAATACAGGTATTCTATTTTAAATGAATATCTTGAAGCTGTAGTATGTGAAAACAAGTGTGACAATGGTAAGTACACAGTAATTTTTAATGAAAGTAATTTACTGATCTTCTTTGATATTTTCAGGTTGGGTTCAAGATGAAAAAGATGAAAATCCATGTGAAAAGATTCCTCAATACATCTTGAAAAGCATAGAAACAATAGCCGACTCGATTTTAGTTATTGAGAGGGTTGCTAACCTTCATGTTAAGTTATCCGACGCAGCAACATTGGTGAACACTTCTTTTGCAGTGCAACTTTTATTTAGAATTACTATAGCTTTTATAAATATTGTTACTGCTTTGTACATGGTCGGAGTAAATTTTTCTAGCCCTGATGCTGTAGAAGCTTTGAAAACCAACGTTAATTATGTATTTACAGCATGGGCTGGATCTAGTGCTATTGAACTTTTGGTGGTGGTATGGGTAACGAGTGCTACTTGTGAAGAGGTATATAATAAAATTATTACTATTTCAAGTTTTTGTTTCGAAAGTATTGAAAAAACATCAACAACATATAAAAGCAAGAATTTCTACAGGGACATCATTAATAGGAGGAAGCCACATGACCACAAATTTAAAAGTGACGCGAAATTTTACCTTTCAACGTTGGCTATACTCCTTCACGAGTATATTTCTAACCTAAAATTACATTGGCGTGCGTACGTTCTGTGGTTTCTTGGTCTCTGTTTTGCGTTTTCTACAGTTTATTTTCTTCTATTTAAAAATCAGTCTTTTTCAAGACTAAATCTGTTTTTTGTGAGTTAATCGAGGTAAGTTAGATTTAACGCATTCAAAGTGTGATAATACATTTTAAAACTGCATAATTATTTCAGTTTGAAAGGTTACGTTTTTGCGATGCCTTTTACAAGCGAACAAGATAAATTTATTTTAATAGCTCACTATCGAAGTGGAACACAGAATGCAGATGGTTCATGGACCTATTCATTACAATCTTGTATCCAACAATTTGAACAAGCTTTTCCTGAAGTGCAAGTCCACTACGATGCATTTGTACGTCGTAGGCATGATATGATATACTTAAGCGGTTTGAAGAAAAACATTGCATCTGCAAAGGCAAATCATCTGGTAGACCAACCGTATTAACTGATGAAGTTCTCGAGATGCGAATGAATCGTAGTCCCCATAAATCCATTAAACGCTTAGCCACTGAAACAGGTAGGAATCTATTTGCATTAAACAAATAATATGTTTTGCTTCATTCGTGTTTTAAATTATTAATTATTTTAAATTTATTATCACTTGTAGTAATTCAATTGTTTTATTAGCAAACTTAAATAAAAAACTGGCACTGCTATTTATTTCTGAATTATTTACATTTATTAAACAATTTAAACTATTTTAAATAATGTAACCAACAACTTTTTCCGCAGGACTTTCATATGGAAGTTGCCAAGTTGCATTAAAAAAGAAGCTACGAATGCATTCCTATAAAGTGTCTGTAATACAAGAACTGTTTCCGCATGATCATCAATTACGAGTTCAATACTGTCAGTGGTTTATGCAACACTTGAACAACGATGACATATTAAATATTACATTTATGTCAGATGAAGCATGGTTTCATTTGTCGGGCTATGTGAACAGCCAAAATTACAGAACCTGGGCCACAGAGAATTCCCACAATTACGAAGAAACAAGTTTGCATCCCCAGAAGGTTGGTGTATGGGTTGCGATATCAAGACGCAGGATCTATGGTCCGTTGTTTTTTAATGACACAATCAGTGGAGAAAGATACCGAGATAATATTTTAACACCTTTTATCGAACAACTATTGGATGATGAAATCCAAGAGGGCTACTTCCAGCAAGACGCACCACTATTCGTTATTTGGAAGAGTTCTTTGATAACCGAGTGAGTAGTTGTGGACGATGGCCCCCTCGGTCTCCCGATCTCACACCATTAGATTTTTTTCTATTTGGGCATTTGAAGAATAATGTTTACAGGCACCGTCCACAGAATATTGACGAATTAAAAGAGGCCATACAAAATGAAATGAATAATATATCACCAGAAACCTTAGTTTCAGTTTTCAATAGTATCAAAAATAGAGTTCGGTTATGTTTAGAGAAACAGGGTGGCCATATCGAACCATTTATGTAATTTGTACATAAATTGCAATAAAATGTAAAATAACTAAATGAAATTGTAAAATTTAGGATAAATGTAAGCCATTATTTTTAATTAAATTCTAGTAACCTGCTACCAAATGAATTATTTTTTTATAAATAAATTATGGCAGCTGAAATAATTGCGATTTTTAGTTCTGTTATCTAGCATACCTAGTTCTAAGTATTATGTTACATTAATTTCAGAAAATAAAAATTACACGTCAATTATTAATCTTTAATTATTCCCAGAACACGATTGTGTTAAGACGGCTGCCAAAGTGCCGATTTTGATAAATGGTTTTTTTAAATATAAAATTAAACATTTAATGACTCTTAATGATTGAGTATGTATATCATTTATGCATGCATAACTATACAATAAAATTCATTATTAAATATTTAGTTTTAAATTTAAATGAGTTTGAACTTCAAATATTCTTTAAATGACCAGGTATTGGTGCGTTTACCCTACCTGCATAATTATCTTTTTATGAAAAATCCTTCACAGTGGACAGTTAAATTTAATAAAATTAAAATAAATAAAGTTTGGGCCTTATCTAATTTTTGTTTTTAAAAATATCTTCAATATATTGTCATTTTTTAATTTTCCAATTTTATTTATAATTATCTTTAAATATTTAAGTTTCTAAATAGTTTCATCATATATCCAATACTACGCCACTGGAAAACTACATAATTCTTTATTACAACAGAGCTGCCAACAGTGCAAGATGTGTTGCCTAACCAACAGTAAATCTCGTGGTCACGTGGCTTCCTCCTATTTATGATGTCCCTGTATTAAATAAGATACAAGATCATTTCGACTGTAATGATTTTTTTAGTATGCATTATACTTTAACTGTATAAAACAGGAAATTTCTACTTTTTATAGAAATCTCTAATAATAAAATTTTTAATATTCCAATCGGCAATACTTCTCCTGATTAGAAGTTTTTCAAGCGGCTCAAAAAGAATCATATTACTGAATTGCGAGAGCAATTCGAAAATTGCTGACTCAATAAGCATTTTAAGTAATTCATTTTATCCTTTTAGGCAAATAAGTGTCCTCAATTGATGCATAAAATTCGGAATGCTACTAAAAATGCGAAGCTCCAGGATGTGGTACGTCGAATTCAGTTTATCGTATTTGCTCTTTTGATAAATGTTAAATATTTATTACAGATAGAGATGTACTCGCTTCAGATGTACCACAATCGATTGCAGTTTTATATTTGTGGACTATTTCCTCTTGATTTCACTTTACTGCACACGGTATGTACTACCATATGTTTGTAAACTGATACATTTTAACTTTTTGAAACATCTAGAAAAATTTTCATTCAATTTGAAATTTAATTTACATTCAAGGTAAGTAGCTATTGCTTTGTTCTTTCAAAATTTATCAATAAATAATTTTTTTACATTTATGTATTTAATTACATTTAGTTTTCTCCAATTTCTTTATTCTATAAAATTTATTAAAAACCGGAGTTTAAGTTTAATATGTATTTTTTAGTAAAAGTTCTTAAACGGGTCAATCGCTATTTTTGTAAGACATTAAATCGTTGGTATTTTGATCACATAAAAATAATAAACTAGAAAGTCAACAATGAATTTTCAAAGCAGAAATGTCCTGCATGACTGAATACATCTTTAAGCAATAAACCTAGAAAGAATAACTCCATAGTTCAGCGACGCAAAAATCTGTTATACAGTGAAACTTATCCTATACAGATTAACAAAAGCACTTTATTTCAGAAAAAGCCTAAAAACTCTACACATATTTCAATTAGGATTATTAACCCAATAAAACACTCAAAAATTAAATAAGAAACTAAGCATCAAATTAAAGCATTCCAATTTACATCAAAAGTTATTATTGATACAACACTCCAATGCATATGCAAAGAGTAAAGAGATAAATATAAAAAAGTCGATCGCGTTCACGTACTTAATATAGCAAAAAGTATAAAATGGACAACTGTAAATGATTATACAAAGTTAAATTCCAAAACGATTAAAATGATAATAATTAAAAACAACTTTAATTAATTTTATATAGTATGTGTTGACAAGAACCACGTTAACCATACAACTGATGGTAAAATAGATAATATAAAAGAAAATAATTCTAAATAACTTTTTTTCATTATACTAGGAACAAGGTGGGCGTTTGATGAAATCGTAATTAATTAACCCTAAAGACTCTACACTTGCTCTATGCTCATGATAAAGAAAAAACTAATTAATTAGTGTTTAGTGAGCTAAAAGAACAATTTTCCTTTAGAAGAGTTTTCTATAGCATGGCAGTTAGCTATCACATCAGTATCTGCTATGCTTAATTAAAATATGTATAGTTAGGTCTTTATCAGACATTTTAGGCCAGTGCTGTACAAATAGAAATTTTCAGATTATACCTTGTTTATCAAACTTTGATTAAACAACGCTTCCGTTAACATTAGTTAGTATTAGTTAGTATCAATCAAGTTTTTCAATCTATTAAGTTTTGTCACCCAATAGATCTAATTCGGGTCTCAGTAATAATAGAAATCTCCCTTTTACAAAGAAAATGGCGATGAAAATTATAAAAGCAATGTCTTACAAACATTTAATTAAAATATTTAAAAAGAACTACTTATTTTAAACTATTGGAAAGCATAAGTCTTTTAAAGACAAACTAAGTTTTTCTGGATTCAATCTACCTAATTGTTGACTCTTTAGAAAATCCGATACAGGGAGGTTTTATCTTCATGAATCTAATTACTGTAAAAAGTTTATCAGTACTACCAGTGGCGGCTGATGAACTAACTTCTATAGCGCTCACAGACAGTTTGCAACCACCCTGATGTTAGGTCACAAACCACCACTAATAAATTATAAATAAATTGTACTACCCAATAATTTCAAACCAAACTGAAGAAGAAAATGTGTGTCTATACACCAAAAAATTAAAAACAAGCTCTAACATAAAGGTAACTGGTCAGTTTCAGCCCCTGGAAAGATAACCTAAAACCTGAACGAAAGTCTTAATACTTTAATGGTTTAAGACTAATTGGCTACTACACCAACACCCATCGAAATACGAACCTGAACTTTTGCATGTATTGATAAATAAAAATAAAAGATTGTTTTAGGAAAAATTATGGAAACTCTAAAGAGAGAAAAACAGCTGATTTAGTATACAGTGTGTCCAAGATAAGGATGCACAGCATGGGGATCTTGAATACGGTAAGAGATACAGGATTGGTTAAATGGAATAAAAGTTGGCTATTTATAGGACCTTTTTATTGGCGTTTGCAGAATCCAGATATCTTGGATAGTTTCAGAGATATTTAAAAAAAAGGAGATTTCACGATTTTTGTCATTTTTTTCTTTTATTTATTTGAAGAGATACCGGAAAACTGAAACCACTTTTCCATTGTCACTTTTTGTTCTCTATTAAAATATGCTAACGAAATTCCTGTACAACGTTTTAGTTTCGAGTAACCATCATCAACCTCATTTTTCTAAATAAGCGGAAAAAAATTGAAAATTTATAGCATAAGAAATCAAAATAACCCTATCATGTTTACGTCATTAAAATCGTGACAACAAGAGCTATCTAAAACAATTTTCAATTGTTTCTCCGCCTATTTAAAAAAATGAGGTTAATGATGGTTACTCGAAACCGAAACGTCGTACAGAAATTTTGTTAGTGTATTTTAATAGAGATCAAAAAGTGGCAATGAAAAAGTGGTTTCCGTTTTGCGGTATCTCTTCAAATAAAGGAAAGAAAAAATAATAACAAAACTCGAGAATTTTACTTTTTATTAAATATCTCCGAAACTGTCCAAGATATCTAGATTTTACAAACGCCAACAAAAAGGTCCTATAAATAACCAACTTTCATCCCATTTAACCGATGCTGTATCTCTTACCGTTTCCAAGATCCCCATGCTGTGCATCCTTATCTTGGACACACTGTATACCAAAATTTTGTTCATTGATGACTTTTTTTTAAAATTATTCATTTGATCATAATGATTAAGGCTTTCATTGTTGTTGAACAATGTTGAGGAAACTATTCATTTATGGCTCACTAAAGTGGTTAAAATATTTCAAGATAATGAAGATAATGATATTTCTTGTTCATTTCATTTATGACACAGTTGTACTTTAGCTGCTAATATTCTACCGTGCTGCATTTTAGCCGGTAATTATAAACAAAATTCGAGCTGCGAATAAAAAGAGTGGATTAAGCTCATCTTTAATTGAGCATGAAACCGAGCAAATCTTGATTATTAAATGATATTAATCTTGCATTAAGAATTCGCGTCTGTTGTATATCAATAATAAATTGAAATGCAACATCGACTTTGCCCGATTTTGGCAACATGTTTAACTAGATGACAAATTGCAACGCCTATTTGGCAAATCTAAAAGATTAATAAACTTTAAACTAATTTTGTTACAGAAAGTCAAAATTTTAATAACCTTTTGGCTTTATGAAATGTCGATTTCTTTATAACTCTCATAAAAAGTGGAAAAGATGCTTAGAAAAAGTGTGTATTAAAAATAAAATAATGCTAATAGATATGATGTCAAAATTCTTAAAAAGAAAATAGTAATCAAACGAAATTAGATAAAATTTTGTACATAATATGCTATGAAAAGTCCTATATCATGCTTTTCATAACTGATTATGTAAATGACTGTTATTGGGCCCTGTTTTAATAGAACAATAAAACTGACTAAAGATGAATAATTCTGATACTGAAATAAAATTTGCAATGTTGTCGTTAAGTATTCAGTTGGCATAAAACTGCACATTGAAACAATAAAAATTAAGACTTTGGAATAAATTGAAAGTTTAAAAAATAACGAGTGTCCTGAAAGTCCCGTAATCAAACAATCCTTGAAAAACAGGCTATGTATTAGAAGTTTGTCACGCTACACGCATTGCATCGTTGTTATGATGGTTGCCTAATCTTATGTTTTTTAAGAAATAATAAGTTAAAATTAGTTGTTAAACCTACAACTTTAGTCTTGAAAAAGCCTTTTTCATACAATAAGTGTAATTAGAAAGAAAAAATGTGGAGCAATGCAATAAATTCCAGCACAAGATTAAATAAATTGCTAAATGCAGGACAATGGCATTTGCAAATGACAAATGTCAGAAAACACATACGTTGTTGAGATAAATCAACAAGGCAACACATCAAAATTGAACAGAACACTTTGTGTAAATTCCAATTTTAAAAACCAAAGGAACATGTGCAATACATTATGAGATGAAAACAAAAATTTAATATTTTGGCAAATGTTCTAGAGCTATAGTATATCTTGTTAAGAAATACGTTATTATTGGATAAAATGTATAAATTCCCTGATCAAACACTTGTAAAGACAAGACATGTAAAAAACTTGTATTTCGCATTCATTAGCAGAGGCTTTGTCATACCTGTGTCATGGTGTACGGCATACTTGGACGGTTAAATTCTTGTCTTAATTTGGTTAATAGTGTAAATGCATGTCTTGCAAAATATAAAATAAATTTTGGATGATATGACTACTTTTGCACATTCAATCCAACACATCTTTTTCAAATATGAAATATCGGATACCACAATTACCTTCTGTTCTTAAATCCTGTAAATTCAAACTTGCTTTTGTTGCAAAATCACCATACAAATAAATTTGACAGCTAATTATGTCAATAATATAACCTCTACACAGTGTCTTTTTACTGGGAGAAACATCACTGACAGTTAATAAAAACCAACTGTCATCACTAGAGGACACTACTTAGAATGGTAAAACGCGAGTGCAAATTTTGGGGGAATGGGCCAACCTAGTGTGCATTGATATTGTTTTAATAAATATCATTTTGTTAATAGGTAGAGTGGCGCCACACTTGTCAAACAAAAGAGATAATAATATACGTTAGCTCTCTACTCGCACGTCAAGTGTAAAGGTTAGAATAAAATTCTTCTTCTTTACGTTCTACCCATTAGAAAAATGACATTTAATTAAACAATATCAAGACACACTAGGCCAGCCGTATCAAGCGTTTGCGTAGGTTGATATTGCAGGGTATGAGTTCCTACATAGTATACAGGAACTCTTAGAAAAATCACGATTGTTGCAACCTCTATTGAAAATTTAAAAAACTAGTATGAAGGTAAATACACATTGTTGATGTTGTCACAACAGTGTAATAAAGCACATCATCAGAAACCATCATAAATCATATAAATTTTGTAAATGTTTAGATTAAGAGATTTATAGCCATCTCTCACCAACGTCGCGTCGGTTGTAGCAATTGTTTACTTTTTTTCCACCATTTTGAAATTTAGTCAATAGCAAAATTCTTACCGTAAAACTCTTCGGTTATTTCTTGAGAGTTATGACTTCTTTGAAATAGGTGTAATTGTTTGGGTTAATCAAGGTAAAAACAAACATTAGACACGAGCAGATATGCCTAGCAAATATAAATCGATACACACATATCTTTTTTAGAAATTATTAAGCAAGCGATTATAGAGATAAAGCATAACGGTTTAAATTATAGGCGTGTAGAACAAAATTGACATTCACTATTCCGTAATATTCACACATTTCAAAAGAAAAAAGAATAAAATGGGGAGGGGGAAGTAAGCAGTTGATGAGGAAAAAAAGCTTTTATTCAGTTTTTGCATAAATATGATCTAGAAATGCCGACAAAAAAATTCTCGGTATCACTTTATGTCTTATATATGGTTAGGTACATATTTATGTATATGACACATGGACGCAGGCAAAGCCTACGAGAGTTAGATAGAACAGAACTAAATTTAACTGATTTGATAACAAGAAACCAGGAAAGATAGTTCTAATAGGGCAGAATTACACCTTTTATAAGAAGACCAGACGAGACCAAAATATGTACATAGCATTTCTTCAGCCGTCCTTGATTCATCCTATTCACCCAACATATGTGTATGTAGGCCTTGTTTAGGATGGGGAAGATGGCATGAAGAGATATTACTTACTTTAGTAACGGAATTTGCTTTCTTCCCTCTTTTGAAAGAATTAATAAAAAAATTATGCTTAAGGCAAAAGAAAAGCAGGATTCAGAAAGACAGGCATTTTGTCTGTTAACCCTGAAGAAGTTTTGAAATCTTTATCTCAACTTGAAAATGATTGATAAAGCTCGAATTTTCTGCAAAGTGCATATTTCACCAAACGTTTTTCATCTTTTGCATATTTTAACTCGATACGCACATTTGTTCATATTTTTTTAATTTTAAGGCATATTTTGTTCATTTTATGCTAAATTCTTGTAACTTTTCTAAACTGTCGGTATACTTACGTACAAAAAAAGTTGAATTTTAATCTTTCCGTAGTAATTCGTCTTGCAATATTTTAATGTAGTTGGATTTTGTATCTACAAGGTATTGATTTTTGCCAAAAGTATGTATATTTGAGTAATTCAACTCTGCACTTTGCTAGAAAGTCCTGTTGAATTCTTAAAATAAATACAGCAGCGCTTGAACTTCAGACATAATCAGTTTTTACTTATTTTTAATTTATTCCTTTGTTGTGCATGATCAAGTTAAATTAACAATAAACGACGGTTTTAGGTTAGATTCGAAACGTCTATTTTTTATTGCTAAGTTTTGCACATATTGTTGAGGATTTTGGACATTTTGCTTTATATTTTCCATAAATTTCCTGTATATGACTTTTTGCATATAAACTGGAGCTTTAGTTACAAACGAATTATTTTTTTACCAAAACAATAAAGTGTTTATCATGGTTGTAGATATACACGTTAATAAAACAAACAAATACATTAATTGTAATCATATGTAAGAAATAAGTACCTACTGAGTACAACGGTTATGAAACATGAAACATTATGACGTAACAAGTATAGCATAAAAGTAACTGAATTAAATTACATTTGCTCTTCCAAGTCGTCTAATAAATATTCTAATACTTTGTTTAACAACATGCGTTTTATAACTAATTTATAAAGGGTGTTCATTTTTGAGTGTTATTTTTAAATTTCGCGCCATTTAAAGTTTGTGTAGTAGATTGTCATGTAGTATTTGACATTTGACAAGTAGAAACATTACCGTAAACAAAAATGGAGAGATATTTGATTCAACAAAAAGAAAATGCCGTTACCGTTACTGGAGCTCGTTATCGAACCGTGATAACTAATGTTTTATGGGATGAATTGGAAAGAATAAACATTCAGACCATGTGATTTCAACAAAACGGTGCGATATCACACACAGCCAACGCCACAATCGATCTACGCGCCAGCGTTTTGGTGAGAAAATAATTTCTCAAAGAGGTAATGTTAGTTGGCCGTCCAGATCTTGTGATTTAACACCGATAGACTTCTTCCTTTTAGGTTATTTGAAAGAGAAAGTTTACGCCAACGATTCACAAACAATCAACGCTCTTAAAGAGAACATCATCAAAGCTATTTAAGAAATTGCACCAGAACTATGCCAAAATTTTGGTAAAAGAATGCTGTTTTGCCGCGCATTTAGAGGAGGTCACTTGTCAGACAACATTACACATTACTAAACCGGAACATTTATACTTTCACTATCAATAAAAATATTTTAACAATCAAAGTCAATTATGTGTTTTATTACAAATTTAAAAGTGACACTCAAAAATGGACACCCGTTATTTATCATACTTTAGGTCTCTTATAGATTTAGAAAATTTATTATAAGATTTTATCCCCAAATACTGTGGAAACTTTTTAAATTTAGAGGCTTTGTATTTCAATGTACTTAGTTTGCTTGCCTCTCTAGTTTGGTAGTTGCGGGTAAGACTGGGCTATTATCAATCTCAATAATCGATAATCAATTACAAAAAAACAATTGATTATTTTGATTATCCGAAATCAATTAATCGAATAATTGAAATAATCGATTATTCAAAATGATAATAATTGATTAATCGTTAAATCAGTACCTAATTTATTATGCAAATAATTGACTGCTAAATAATCAGCTACTAAGACTTTATGAATCTAGGTACTAAGAATCACTAACGTGCCATCAAAAAGAAACTCAATCTGCGTAACTTATGATTTGATAAACTTAACGGAGATGATTTATTTATTATTTGTACAAGGCGTTCATTTAATATTGCCACTATTGCTTTTAAGTTGGTAGTAAATTAACTGAACTTAAGTTGGTAATGAAAGATAGATGTTAACATGCAAACTAGAAATTTACATTGAAAGTAGTTCAAATAAAACAAAATTAACTTTTGCAAACGTTTGTTATTTTTTCTGTCAGTATTTGTATTTTTCATAACCTCAACTTGTCTTTAACGGATGTCATCTTAATTACTCAAGGATAATTATTTAGCTCATTTCTATCTATAACACTATTACCAAAAGTCGCAGGTGTACCAATTAGAAAAAGTCATAATATAGGAGAAACACCAAAGCCAGTTGATGTGATATCAAATACCAAACAAAAGACAATGGCAAATTGAGCTCAATAACGATTTTCTCTCCGCCAGAGGCGTTACTGTTCTATGTTAAATTAAAGGTAAACGACAGTTTATAAGTTTGAGGTTATTAAAATCAAAATTTTAGAAAAAAGTAATCATAAGTGCCTTGTTGTTGCGTATTCTTTATTCTTTGCAAAGTTTGTATGAACAACTAGGTATATTTTCTATTTCTTCGCCGTCATCTTCATTACTTTCACAATTATTTTTTATGAATTGCTGCAAAACAGATTTTGTAGTGGTTGCGCAACCGTTTTTTTTTTTTGAATAAATACGAGAAAATTGTTATTGAGCTTAAATTGCGATCGTGTTTTGTTTGATGTCGGTACTTTAGGCAAGTTCGGTATTCTGTCTAGGAGCTGGAACGTTGAGAGCGGGTGGAGCGAATGATTATAATGATACGGAGAGTAAGCAGAGTTTTTCGGAATAAAAGAACGACACGGTGTATCATCTGGAGGCGTAGAATGTAAAATTATAAAGTTGTAAACGTAACCTCAACAATAATCTTAATTAATTTAAATTTTAACCAGACTGCTGTGCTACAAAACTAAAGTAATTTGTTTAATTAACACAGTTGCAACAATAACTGAGAACTGAGGTTATAATACGTATTTTATTATACATATTTTTCTTATATTTGTATACAAACTATTCAAATAAATTCGGGTGTGTAGAATTTTCAACATTATTGTAAGGAAATTACTTTTTTCTAAAGTTTAAATTCTAATAACCTCAATCTTACAAACGAACTGACGTTTAAACTATCAAATTCGAAGTGGAACAACAGCGCCTTTAGCTGAGAAAAGATCGTTATTGAGTTCAATTTGCGATTGTCTTTTGTTTGGTGTCGGTACTTTGTCTCATAATCAGGTGACTTCGAGAAAAACACAATCGTCGCGACCTATATAAGAAATTTTGAAACACTAGTTTGAGGATGATCACACTGTGGGTACAACAGTAAAACTATAAAAAATGTTATAAATCTACATATTTGGAGATTTAAAAGTTCTTTTTATGTTTTAATTGACATTTCTGCGTTGTTAATGTTTATTTCACTTAAAGAGTTGAATAAAGCTTCGGTTTCAGGTTCGCTAGCAGGGCCATGCCCAGGTCATATCCAAGAGCATATGAAGTTGTTAGTTACTTCACTTTTAAAATTTATTAGTAGGCATAATTATTAAATTCATCACAGCAGCCTATTTATGGGAGAGGTTCTAAGAGTCGAGATTCTCCACAATAGTAAAAAATAATAATAACAAATATAAAATTTTAGATAAACGCATTTTGATGTTTCTTTGCATCAGAATTCCGTCGATTACTTTTACTTTTTAAAAAACTTAATGTTTATGAAATCTTTCTAATAAAACTTCCTAGACAAGTTTTGTAAATATGTCACTGACCTATCAATGCTTTTTTGGTGACGGGCAGAAAAGCTATCAATAGTTCTGCAACTGGAGGTATAAGCAAAAATTGTAGTAAATTACGATGCCCTGGGTGCAACTAAAACACAACCCTTAAATAATGATTGATTAACAGGTTCCTTCAGTAATTGCTTAATTCTTCAATTATTTAATTAGGTCACAGAATGGTCAGTTAACAGACTCAGACGGCTTGATTTCTAATAATCCGTTTAATTAGTTAATTGAACAATCAAATAATCAAATAATCGGATAATTGATAAATCGAAATAAAAGAAATAATCGAAATAGGGTGCTAACTATTATGTAGGTCATACAGATTTAAGATTTTCTTAATTGCATTTTTGCATAAAAGGCTTTCTTCTTCTAGCAAGAGTGTTAGTGGTAATCTTAATAATACCACAGTGAATCTGCAGATGAAAATGAAGTGAATTATAGCAGCAACAATTTCGACAATAAAATCGAAAGGAATGAATCTAGAATACCTGAATTTGCGAAAGATGTAGAATTAGATAGTATTTGTAAAAAGGAAGATACATGACAAGAAGAGAAAATTAACATCTTGAAATCACCGGTATCGATTTTGGTAGTCAAATTAACTAAAGAGTCTTAAAGCCAAAGAATTTGTTTTTAATATATTCTGGTAAATAATTTTCTAAGAGATAAAAGCAATAACAAGCAGTTCTTTTCACCTATTTGCCAATATAAAAAAAATATATTCAATTATTACAGATTGACCACAACAGTTCTAGAAGGAAAAAATTCTATTTCAATTTTAGTTCTAGTTTTAGACTCACCCGGTATATCTTAATAATAACTATTATGCTTGTGCGTGATGATTGATGAGATTTAATAACTTGATTAACCTTCTAACATGCGCCACTTGAAGAGAAAGCATTGTTACCGTTAGTAAACCTGTTGTGAAAATAATTTAAATGCAGGAATTGCTCTGATAAATTATTTTTCCTAGGGAGGTTTTGTTATAATATTTCAAGTAGGTGTATCAACAATGGAAAAAAAGCAAAATATCTATAAGTTTTGTCTGATTTTGTAAATTTTTAAATAGTATAACACGATTTCTAAAATTTAAAAGATTGTGTAAAACATAATAATGTGCCTTTAAAAAAAATCATTTTAGCAAATATTTAGTTTAGTTCAGAATAACATAGCCTTACGACTAAGATTTTGTGTACTGTATAAACATAATAAACTTCTTAATATTTTTACGAGAACAATGAAAAAATCATAATAAAAAATTTTATTTTCAACAGCAAACTTTATTTTCTTATTTCACTTATTTTGTAGATAACCTAAGAGTGTTATGTATTCAGAAATTATTTTACCAAAAATACATTATTTTGTATTCCTCTTTTACATAAAAGATAAGCAAGCTTGCATAATTTATTAATTTCTCTTTAAATATTAATATAAATTGAAAAACTTAAGACAAAATTTAAAGATCTGCTGTACATGGTGCAAATCAACTGCAAACCCTTTTTTTTGTACCGTCAGAAATCAGCGAACATTGTATCAAATACTATTGTTGCACTTACCTTTTTGATGCTCATCGTCCTAGATGTGGTAACTATCGTGCACCCTCTCAGATAGATAAACTGTTGTTAATGATTGAAATGGTTTTGTCAACACGAACTTATCAAAAAAAGCAATGTCACTTGAAATGTTTCACCGTAAAATGATAAATCGCTCTCTGCATTACGTTACATTTTCCATACAATCAAAACAAAAACAAATACAAAAACAAGTTAAGGGTTAACACAATAGTAATTGCACAATAATAATTATAATTAATTCATTAATAAACCCGTACCGTAAATACAATAAAAACGGCACTAACACCTCGATTAAAAGTCACGAAACAACTAACGAAAATAATTCCTATAGAAATTTAATTTAATCACTATCAGTATGCACTAATACTAACATTTCTAAAAACTAAATTTAAATTTGAACTTTTAAAAACTTTTTGTTGCTTTATCGCTCGTATAATCATGAAAATGGTTTTTATTTAAAGAAACCTGTGTGTATCACATGTTTGTGTAGCTCTTACGATGGAATTTTTTAAAAATGTTTCTGTTAAATAGATTATTTGTAAATTTACTTGATTTGTAATATTTTTTCGACTAACATTTGTTTTTAATATTTCAGATTGTTGCTGGTGTGACCACTTATTTGGTTATTTTAATACAATTTAACAGCGCCAGTACTTCACCATCTAGTACAGTTGGGGGAGCAAAGCAGCAACAAAAATAATTAATTGACTAATAATTAATTAGTTGCTTATTATATATTTATGTTAGTACTATAAGTCGTCATATAAAATGTGTAATGTAGTATGTAGAATAAGTTTATTTTTGTGTAGCTAGCAACAAGCACTTTAAAATAATACGTTTTACAACACTAAATTGTTAAATTGTCATTTATTTTGTACTCTGGTAAATAAAAGAGGTCACCATTAAATGAATTCAAATAGAAATTATTATCATGTAGGTTAAATGCAATTCAAAAAAGAATTGGACGAAATATTACAGTGCAATTTTAAGTGCCTAATGAATATGTACAGTGTGATCATAAAGTTTGAAAAGAATTAATTTAAAGTTAAATATTAAAGCAATCTTATTTGTAAATGAATGAATCGATTAATCTGTAAAAGACACTTTCGTATATTAGTTATATATATTGTATGCACTTTTATCAAGCATGCCTTGAGTACTTAGTAGTTAATCTGTATATTGTACTGTGCCCTCCTATCTTAACACTAATTGCAAGCAATAAATAACTGCAATTATTGACTTTTTTTAAATTCTTATTCTATCTAGGTTCACGTATCGATACATTGAGTATTGACAAACCATGAAATTTGATACAAAAAGAAAATGACCAAAACAGCAAACGTCTTTAAAAATTCCTATCTTTTGTTATATCCGGACTACCTATGAACGACAATGAACACTAAAAAATTAATCAAACTCAATAAAAACTGATTCGATTTACTCTGTCAAAAGCAAAGACTGGTGTCCACAACGTAAGAAAGAGTTCTGTGATGTGATTCTTGCTACCACAGGTATATATTTGTCATTTGTCATTTATTCATTTATGCTAGTATACAGAGTATTTGCACAAGTTAATAATACAATAAAGTTTAATACAGTGTAGAATAACAAGTCACTAATACTTAATACAATAAATAAATACAATAAAATACAAAATGCAAATTATAAATTTTAAAAAAGCAGAGTAATTTTTTTTATATTTCACAGATCTCTTTGATATGATAATAAAGCTGTATTTATTTTACATGTCTATGCTACAGGAATTCAATTCATGATCCATAAATTCCTGAATTGAGTAAAAGGCTTCACTTATCAGATATCTTTTAATCTTATTTCTAAACGATTTTAATGGCAAATTTACAATGTTCACGGGCAATTTATTGAGAAACAAAGGGCCATAATAATTTTTACTATATCTACTTGAATTAAGACGCAAGTAATCTAAACGAATTTTAAAGTTATCTCTTGTACTATAATTATGAACATTATTTTGTGTATTATAATCGTCTAAATATTTTTTAGTTTGAATTAAGCTATTAAAAATATAAAGGGATGGAAATGTTAATATGCTTAAACTAATAAAATCTTGTTTTACATCATCGGTATAAGACTTTTTTGTAATGATACGCATAGCTTTTTTTGCAGGTTGAAGATTCTATTAGCATGAGTAGAATGTCCCCAACATACAACAGCATAAGCCATGTGTGCGTTTATTAAAGCATAATATGCGGTTACAGCTACTTGAGTAGGTACAATATGAGTTAAGTTACGTAGAACAAATAAATTTCTTGAAAGAATTGTGGCTAAATATTCAATATGACTATCCCAACTTAATACTGGATCTAACCATACTCCTAGAAATTTCACAGAATCTTCATTTTGATGATTTACAAGCGTTCGATGTGAAAAGATTAGTTTTTTTGTTTTATTTACATTTAATTTTAAACAAAGAATGTTCATTTCATTAAACAAATTATTCTCATCTTGATGATATCGCAAGAACGTTGTATCATCAGCAAATAAAATTACTTTACCGGATAATATTGGCGTATGTAAATCATTAATATATATAACAAATAAGATAGGACCCAATACGGATCCTTGTGGAACTCCACAAGTTAATAATCCTTCTTCCGAGTAAGTGTTATTTAGAAAAACTTTTTGTTTGCGATTTTGTAAATATGATTGAAATAGCTTAATACTAGAGGTATCAAAGTTATACAACTGTAATTTTTGTAACAGAGTATCATGATTGACGCAATCAAAAGCTTTCTGTAGGTCAGAATACAAAGCCCCTACCCAAGATCCTTTTTCCCTACCTTCAATTACAAAATCTAAAAGACAATTTATAGCTTCGGTTACTGACCTATTTTTACGAAAGCCGAATTGTTGATTATAAAATAGTTTACTAGCTTCAAAATAATCTACAATTTGATCTTTAATTAACGTTTCGAATATTTTAGATATAATGGGAACAAGAGAAATTGGTCTATAGTTATTCATATCATTCAACGATCCCTTTTTATGTATGGGTATAACTTTGGAAATTTTTAAGGCATTGGGATATATACCTTCTTCAATACAACCATTGAATACTTTAGTAAGCGGTGGTATGATTATGTTTTTAATACACTTAATTAACATTGCATTTAAATCGTAATAATCACGACTAGTTTTATTTTTTAATCTATTTATTGCATCACGCATATTATTTTCTGATACAGGTTGTATACTAAACTTAACATTTGTTTGTTGAATATTTGGACTGGAAGTGTTTTGTACTAAAGGAAGACTATTCAATACATTCTCCGGTTGTTTTATAAAAAAATTATTTAATTTATTTACATCAAAACTAATCTTGTTTGAGACTATCTTACCCCTTCTGTTTTCATTAATTATATCCCAGTACACTTTAGGCTTTTGATTGCTATTATGGATTTGTTTAATGTACTTGTTACTTTTTGCCCTTTCCATCTCTTTTTTTATATTTTACACGAAAACTATTTATCAATTCATTTAGTTTTAAGTTGGGAAAATCCTTATTTAATTCCTTTAAAAAATTTAAATGCTCCTTCATTTTTCTTAATTCCGACGTGTACCATGTTAGTTTTTGATTTGATTTGATTTGTTTGTGTAACCACAGGAAAAGCACAATTTAACGATTCTATTAAGATAGTAATAAATTTTGAAAATTTAGTATTAACATTAACATGAATTTCATTTACAAAATTCCAATTTATAGCTTCTATTAATTTAAAAAATCTATATTTGCCTACATCTGTATAAGGTCTATATGAGGTGATTTCATCCTTGAAAGTAGGTTTGCATTCAATGGTAATAAATATAGCTTTATGATCCGATAATCCAGGATCCTCAACCCAAGTATTATACTGTCTAAAATTTCCAAAATTTACTAAGATATTGTCAATGCAATTTGAAAGTCTAGCCGATTCGGTAATAGTATGCACAAATCCACAAGAGTTTATTATATCTATAAATTTAACATAAGTTTTGTCTTTGATATTGAATCTAATATTAAAATCTCCATTTATTACGACTTCACAATTAAAATTATTTAAAAGTGTCAACAATTCATTCATTTCATACATAAATACATCAAAATCCCCAGCTGGAGGCCGATAAACTGTAACGCAAATAATTTCCTCCTGCACAAAATTTACTGCTGTAATCTCAATATGTTTTTCAATTGACAGTTCACTAATTTTATCTAAAGGATTGTATAAAATCTTATTTTTACAAAGCATTATAACACCTCCACCTGTAGTGGTTGATCTTGTATAGTGACTTATAACTTTATAATTTTTAAGGAGAAAATTTTCTGGTTCACGAGGTCGCATGTGATGTTCACTTACACACAGTACATCTATTTTTATTCTAAAGTTATTTACAAAATCTTCAAAAATTATTATTTTATTTCGAACAGACTGAGCATTAATATGCACGATAGTCAATTTATTATTACAATTTGAACTTATCTCTTTATTTTGCACACTATTTCTCACAACGCTGTTTATTTTTGTATGCGCCGGGGTTGATTTTTTCGGTAAAAAAAATTATTGATGCAGGTTCCTTTCGGCCATACAATTGGATCCATAATCTTATCAGCATCGCCTTCATTCACATCAAGTTTAAATGAGGAGTAATATTTTGGAAATTTCGATTCAATTTTTTCGCATGATATTACTGGAGCTACCGATACCACGTGGTCAAGAACTTCCTGTGCTGTGGTGTCAGTGGATAAGTTGCAAATGTGAATCGATTTTACCTTAGGGGCTACTTTTAATTTACAAATTTCGTTTACTTGAGAGCCCACTATAATCCTTTTCTGTTGTTTTTTGGGCATAGATGTCTTTCGTTGTTGATTTTCTACATCGCTATTTAAGGAGATGATCTCTTTACATTTAATTTGACTCTCTGTTAAATGGATACTGGCTGCTACAGTTTCGTTTGTGATTTTTGGTTTTACCTTTTTAACAGTTTCCTTTGTGGTGTCAAGGTTGTGTGTTTCAATATTTTCTGTTTGTGATTTTTGTTTGTACTTTACATTTACATTTTCTGTTATCACAGTTGGCGGTTGTATTTGCTTATTATATTGCTTTTGCTTCACGTCAGTTTCACCTGTTATTTGTTTCTCTAACACTCCTATTTTAAAGTACAGAAGTCCATTTTTATCTTCCATCTCACTGATTAATTTTTGTAATAAACTATTTTCCTTACTTAATCTCTTCTTCTCTTGCAAAAGCTCCTTAATTACTTCATCTTTTGATTTCACATCGGCTCGTTCCACAATGATTGTGTTTCTAGAATCCATTGAATCGTCTAATCCACCATTTCTTACTAGTACATCGCTTTGTTCTGTCTCGTCACAACACTTTATGTGCTTTTCGTCAAGTTTAACAATATCTGTAAAATATTTTAGACAGCCCGAGTGCATTAACGTTCCACAGATTACACACTGTAACCCTGATACTGGCACAGTATTACACTTTTTGCACTTTTTCACTGGGAGTTCAACAACACTAACTGCATTAGCCGCCATCTTACTATAAGCATCACAAAAACCGATAGTGCCTATATGTCACCTAACTCAACTCCCTTTCAGAAGAGTAGGTGAATTTCTGGAATAAGCAATCTTCACCTCGTCCTTTGTTGAGATGGATATTTGTATGGTACTCATAGTGGAAGTATCTGATAATAGCAATAACGGACCCTTGTTGGTGAGCTTTACCAAACATCATCTGGAGAAGGTCCTGGTGACAACAGTAAACAAGAATACGACTAACTTCAGAACGTAAATTAAATCCACTTAAGTTAAATTTAAACGTAAAGAGATTACAGTCAAGGCTGCTAGGTTAAAAGTGAATTACAAATCTCAAGAACCACTACTATCAAAAGAAGTGGGGAAAGAGAGAATCCACAAACAAAAAGGTTAGAAACAAAGCCTGACAATAAGACTCTGAGCAGAAGAATCCACTTTGATAAAGTCATCTTTAGAGAACCAAATGAAAAGGAAACCTCAGAGGCAATTGCCAGTACTACTTCTAAAATGGCCATAACCATAGAAGACTATTTAAAGAACAATTTAACTTCTGAACAGACGAAGCAAGTCCGACAAGTTCTCATGAAGAAGTTAGAAATGTACACGTAACCTGGAATAGCCACAGTTTACGAAAACTGCAAAAGAAAAGTCGAAAAGTTAGCCAACAAAAAAAGTTTCTTACTTACCGTCTTTTAGATTTTCATTGATTTGCTGAAGGTTAAAAAAACTACTGAAATTCCTTTTTAGAAACACGCAGGACAGAAACCCCAAAACAAAGAAAGTTGAGAGTCCAAGTGAGCTAGAAAGTACAGTTTATGTACTTGGTATCAATGAAAACTCCTTGAAGGACCTGCCTAATGTAAGACATACAACCTACCTAAAGCTTACTCAGTTAATCTTTAAGAGAAAGAAGAAACCATACCAGAAAATGCTTGATAAACTTTCAACGTAATAAGGCAGCAACTAGCTAAAAAGTAGAAGTTGCTATTTCATTGGTTTACTGCTGGATTAGATCCTAACATTCATCATACATACAACAACATGCAGTCGAGGTAATGCACTGTCACGTTACTACGGCATTCATGCTAGACTTCAATCATTCTATTACCTAATTTGTAAGATGCTGATGATTTTGCAACTCATTTCTCTGCTTTGCCAGACATTTGCTTTAATCTCGTAGACACCACTCCTTTTACTCTCAACTTAGAGACGAAAAGAATTTAGCTCAAAAAGCAGGGATACTCAAATAAAAAAATGCAACTCAAAAATACCAAAGAATAAAAAGCTTCATTCGAGTAAAGGAAAAGAAAGAGCAGAAACCGACAATTACCAAGATTCAACCAATAATCAATTTACCGATCTGTAAACCTCAGCGACAATGGCGATTTTGAAGGAACATGAAACATTTTCCAAAGGAGAACCGATGACTGATCTAGAAACAATCGGCACCCAGCATGCTATTAATTCCTAAAATGGTAAAATATCTGCTGTTATTAAATTCTTGGCTGCGGTATTACGTCGTCAGTTTAACTGTCTCTAGAAAAGAAGGAAAATCAGCACCACAAGAAAAAGACTCAAGATTGTTTGAACCGATAACATCTTAAATCTAGGATAGTTTCTAAATCAACCGCAAATGCTTTCTACTCCTTTTCTGTGTATCTGTGTATACCAAGTATAGACCTCTTAACTGCATCCAATTGTTTCCTAATGCTACTACTTTACTACCAGGCTCTTCTTATCCTGCTCCAGTTGTACCATTCTCTTTACAGCTATTAGATTTTCCCTTTTCAAGTACCATTAATTCACCTCCATTCCAAGGAAAGTCCATATCGGATTGGAACATGAGGTTTGATAAAACAACCGATCCTGTTTCACTTTTTGAGATTTTGCTACGACATTGACGTTTAAAAAGACTTATTTGTAGTATAACGAATCAAGTCATTGCTCTTCAAACTTTAATGATTTGCTGTAGTAGTAGATTCTCCGAATTCCAGAAAATGTCAGAACGTCAAAACCTATTACCAGAATAGTGCCTGTATTTAAAAAGAACCTACTGTACTATCATTTCAATTTTGAAAGAGCTGCAAATGGACGTTGCCAACCAACCAACCATTGACGCTGCAGAACTAGTAATCAAGCAGTATTTCAGCACATACATACCAACACCGACGTGAAGCGGTAAACTAACTTCAGCCTTTTTAGACTTGCTGGCACTTCAAAACATTAACTGAGAAAACCATTATGCTGGCGATCTGAGCAAACCGATTACCAATAAGCTCATTCTTTTCTATTTACGGTGTGAAAAGGCATGTCTAGAAAAGATTACCCATGCCAAGATATAAAGACTTTAAATACTGTCGTTTATATCGTTGTTTGTTCTAATCCACAAAAACATTTCTGGGTTCAAAAGTAGCACAAACGCTTAAAAGTGCTGTGTAATGCCAAGACAACACTGTACCTAAAATATAACGGTATCAATTCCATCGTCATTCTGTCCACCGTTAAACAACTAAATGTTAGCGCAAATCATCGATAAACCCAACCAATCGGGTTGCAAGCTTCAGTTACCAGAAGAATTGGCATTGTAGCTCGTCCTGAGTCACTTAAAAACAATATTTGTAGTCACAAAAGCAGAACTTGGATGCTAGACCAAACATGTCTTCAATTCTCGTGACTGCTTCCTTTATTGGAATTTCGTCGATAATCTCGGAGCTTCAACAGAAGTTCCAGTACATTAACTACCATGAAGCAAGCCTTGTCATTTCTTATCTCCAGATTCTACACTCAAAAATCTTCAGGACTATTACCAAGAAAATGGCGTACAGTGCAAAATAATGTGGCAGAGAAATAGTCTCAGACTGAAAAAAATGTGACCTACGTCAAAGGAATAAATCTTTCAGACTTAATCCGGAAGTTGTGTTTGTGAAATTAACTTTTTTAAGGTTAATCTCTTATGTTTTGGTATTTCATGAACTACAGTCTCATGGTCTTATTAAGCTGATTGTAAGACTTGTGCGGCAATATCAGTGAGTACAAACAAATGAATGTTCAATACTGTTTACTAATTTACCAAAACTTCTTTTTATACAAAAGTAACATGGTAACAATTGTTACAAGAACTAGGTAAGAATAATGCAAAAATGCAATATAACATTTACAACTAGATCACATTTTAACAACGTTAACACTTTATTTCTACTGTACTACTATAGTACAGTATTACAAGTTTCATGTTGCGTCAGCCAGAAACTGCAACGTTGTGATTTCTTTACCTATGGCATGTGTTACAATGAACTAGAATGACTTCTTTATTCTTTTCAATTAAAGATTTTTGATTTAATTTGTAGAAAATTGGAACTTACGAGAACTCTCTTTAGAAAGAAAATTTTGTTTAATTTCGAAATAAAAATGATTAATTTCAAAATAAGCATACTAGCGTCTCCAGAACATTTTTAATCGAAAATGTGTGTGACGCCCATTTGATTGAATGAAGTCTTGGTTGAAACATTCTTTTGGAAATGCGAATTCTTAAAAACATGGTTGCATGAATCTGTTTTAAGTTCAATTTTCGTCATACTGGCGTTCGTTGCTTGGTTTCTTCTTCCGTCATGAAACTTGAAAATGATCTGCTAATTGATTAATTTTTTCTGACTGGTATTTGGACTCTTTCTCTCTACAGATTGATTAGAAGTTGGATGATTCCTAAACTCATTGTACGTTGATGCATTCTTTTCTGCTTCTTTTTATTGATGTCGTCCTAAATGAATCGTGTTTAAACTCCGAAACCCCACAAAGCTGTTCGGACTCGGCTGCTGCGACTTGAATTGTGGTACCTGTAATGGTATTAAGAACTCTTTGTAGTTGTCCTTATGTGGACCTGCTTAATTTTAATCTTTCAGTGGCTTTGTACTGCTTATTTCTCTTTTTTGTAGCTTTATCTCGTCTTGGTATCCTTTGTGCGCACTCGCATCATGCTGACGAGTGTGGCAACCTCTTGCTTATTTATTCTCACGGTATCCTTTTGTGGACTTCTTACATTGCTTAATTTGTCTGCTGCAGCGGTTATTGGTCTTTGGTTATTGAATGTTCTTCAACGGCAAAGCAGAAAGGCGTAAATGGTAGGCCTCACTGGTATTTGACTTCTGATTCAGCTGCAAGAGAGTACTTTGCAGCGCACGAGATTGCTGCATCGTGTTAGTCCCACAAGCGGCCATGGCATCCATCTTTGTGGCGTGAAAACGCGCTTGTATGCGCATCTGTTGTGTTGATGGCGGGAACTTCTTGTTTTCTGCCATGGTAAATTACGTTGTAGATGCAGTTCTGGCAGAAGAGTGTCCCGATAACGAGGATGTTTAATGATACGGCCATCTGACGTGGGGAAAAATGCGGATGTAGAAATACTACTTCATGATGTCCCATAAAGCAGAGTGCAGATGTCTATGTTGTAGCTGTTGAATCCATAGATGTTAGTTCCCCCCAGAAGACCGTGACGGACCAGTCTCCACAAGAACGCCTTGAAAGACCTTGAACAAAGTTCAGACGCAGTCCAGAACTTTGTGTTTGTGAGACTAACTTTTGTCAGGTTAATCTCTAATGATTTGGTATTGCTATAACTACAGTCTCATAGTTTCATTAAGCTGAAAAAGACTTGTGCGGCAATATCATTGTGAGTAAAAAACAAATGGATGTTTAATGCTGCGACAAGCTGATGTAGGAAGAATGTGGAAGATGTAGAAATTCTACTTCGTGTTGTCCATAATTCAGAGTGCAGTTGTTGGCGTTGTAGCTGTTGAATTGATAAATGTTAGTTTCCCTTTGGAAAACCGTAGCGGACCAGTCTGTAAGGAAATGGATCAAAGAACCATGAACAATCCTCTAGACTCAGTCAGGAAGTTGTGGTTGTGAGATTAACTTTTCTTAAGGTTAGTCTCCGATGTTTCTAGTATGCCAGGATTACATGGTTTTCAATACATTCAAAGATCTAAGATATTAAAGCAAATAAAATCTGCTTTTTTTAGTTAGAACAAAGCTAGCAGAGAAACACATCAAAAGATTTTAAGAAATAAAAGAGTATTTGGCAAGACAGATGCTGCGTGCATGATTCAGAAGGTAGGCAACGATACTACAACAATAATAACTATAACCATAAGGCAAGGAACTGTAAACACGGCTAGATTAAAACAATTGGGCGTCCTAGATTGAATACGATCTGGCGGCTTAAAACGATAACAGTTGATCGCCTGTGCTATGATGTGCATGTGAAATGTAAAACACAAGAAGGCAAATTTGAATCTCGAATCCGGCAGCACGAGTCTATAGTCTACTCAACCTACTATGGGTCCTGACTGCAAGGAAGAATTTGTGTATTTTGCTAGTAGTAGTACTAATAGCAAAATGGTGCAATGCGTATTATATTAAACAGTGACAAAATCAAATACTTCTCGTAATGAAAAATGTATTATGGTCATTCGATATGAAACATAATATTCTAGTAGATTTAGGTGTCTGTGCTCTACAAAAACTTTGTTAAATTTTTCCAAAACGGAAGAATTGTACTATGGGAAAATAAATTAAATAAATAAGGTATTGTTAAAAATCAATTGGATGACTTTTATATCTTCCTTACTTAAGCAATTTGCAAGGACTCATGCTTTCAAATTACACCAGTTCGATTCTTGGTATAACCGTCTAGACCGATATTTCCGTTTAACTGTCTATGATCTTGTTTTATTTTTTTAAAACAAAAGATATAGTAGTAATTC
The DNA here is from genome assembly GCA_011009095.1 of Ignelater luminosus. Taxonomy (NCBI): domain Eukaryota; kingdom Metazoa; phylum Arthropoda; class Insecta; order Coleoptera; family Elateridae; genus Ignelater; species Ignelater luminosus. Next base: position 46,642 of record VTPC01001144.1, read on the forward strand.
AGACAAATAAAAGTTTCTTGACTCCAAAAACGTTATTCTTTGTTATTTTATCTGTTAGATTTCGAAGTTTAAATACAAATAATTTCACATGCAGGAAAATAAAAATTTAAATAGCAAGCAGCACAAACAATAACAGATATTTACATGAGAAATAAAAGAAAAGAAGCCCTCGCATTTCCCGCAAACAAACAAACAAACAACAGCATACACGTGAGAATCGTGTAATGTGTGTGTTCAAAATCGAACATGATGCATGTAACTCGTACAATATTAAACAGATCGAACGGGAGAGCTGGAGCGAACTGATAATATTGAAATTAGTGTTCCACGGTAGAGGAAGGATGCAAGGATAAGGATTCTAACCAAACATCTCGGTCATTAGTAGAGATCCTTACTCATAGTCCTGTCAAGAAAGTTCCAGATCGTTCATCAAACTTGTAATAAAGTGCGAACATAAACGGTTACGTTATATCAGATTTTTCCATTAGATTATATGTTCCGATAACCGATGATCGCTGTCGGATTTTCATATCTGAATTTTCTCGAAAACAGCAAACATTGTTTAACGCTACATTTGCGAAAACGGTTAGCTACTTTCTAATTAATCGAACGCTAGTTTTTAAAAAAGAAGATTAAAAAATTCTATATTTTAAAATAAAAAAGAAAACTAAAAATACTCGATATGGAACGGCATAGTGTCTCACGGAACCAGAAATAAATTGAATTTCAGATTGTGGCGTAGTACTTACATAATGTATAGCCCTGAAATATGGCGACAAAGGAAAAGAACTAACAATCAACAAACCTATAAAATGAGCTGATTTCCAGTTGCCCTATTTGGAAAAAGGAAGGAAATCGATATCGCCCTACCTTTCACGACCCATCGGTTATTAGACCTTCAATCACAAGCTAATTGTAGATATTTTTTACGAATCCTTTTGAAATCGAAAGAATAATTCTTTTTTACTGCTGCACTAGTTTTTTCCTTCTTTTTTATTTTTTTGTCACGTGATTTGCACATTTTGTTTGTGTCCCTCTTTTTTAAAACTTCAAACTCTAAAACTATGACTTTTAAAATTGCAGACTCTATCTTTAAAAGCTTTTCGATTTTTGAGGTGAAAAGTTTTAGTACCCTTGTTCCCCCAAGAGAAACACAGCTCTCGTGCAAATTTAATTTGTTTGCAAAAGGAACGGGACGATACACTTTATACTTTGCGGAAATATCTTTTCTTAAAATGTAAAACTGGATTGAATTTACTTTGAATGTCTAGATTTACATGCTGTGCAATACAGAAAAGTTACTTAAACATCTGCTGAACGAAAATGCAAAAACGTAACTTAGAAATCAAGCAGAACGTAATTCGAGTGCATTTTATATGCAAAGCCTTATAAATATACAAATACGGCTTGCAGGAAATGTAGAATCGCTTACATAAATAAAGGTATTGAAACGCTTTAGTAAATTTAGCATCTTGGAAGATGATTGGTTTTACAAAGTTTTAAAAAATTTAAAAGTTTCAAGTGAATTATTATGCAAGGTTTATTTCAATCTTTGGAACAAATTACAACCTAATTGTTGTCATTAAAGAGCTGCAGCAACTAATATAGAAAGTAGAGATTTCGCCAGTTTAAATCTAAAATTTGTCTATTTAGTTGTTTGGTTTTTTCTTTGCCTATTTAGTTTCAAAATGATCTCTTTGTGAACCACCTTTACATCCCGGGTATAGTTGCAGCTATTCAATATCTTGTATTATCTTTAAAGCAATCAACAGGTAGACTTTGAAAAAATCAAGCTTGCATCAACATCTTAAATTTTTACTACTACTAGGTGGTCCTCGGAAGCGGGAAGTTTTGAATCCTTTAAGAATCTAAAAATAAGTTTTTATTAAACAAAATACAATACAACATTAACTCGCTGGTAATTTGCCATTTTTATCTTTTAAAAATAATCCTGGGTAAATAGCCTCCTCTTCTCTGTACCTATGCACTATTGAAGCCTTTCGTGGAAATTCTCCATAACGCTATGCAACATATCAAAAGGAATATTAGCAATTTCTTCAATAATTTTTCTTTTAAGCTCCTGAATGATTCTTGATTTATCAACAAAAACCCCAAGAAAAGTAATCTCAAGCCGTTAAGTCTGGCAACCTTGGAGGCCTCTCGATATCTCCTCGTCTGGAAATAATGTGTCTCGGAAACAATCTTTGCAAGGAATCTAGTGATATTCTCGTGGTGTCTGAGGTAGCACCATCTTGCTGGAACCATGTTTGATTGTTCTGTGAAAATCTATTCAGGTGTTGACTCAGAAACTGGTTAATCATATAGGTATAGCGCACAGAATTGACCGTAACAGCATTTTCATTCTCATCTTCAAAAAAAGAAAGAACCAATAATTCCCATTGAAAACATCGCACACCATACTGTCACCTTCGGACGGTGTAATGGTCGTTCCTAGAGCACCTGTGGATTTTCTGTATTCCTATAATGGCAATTATTTAAAACTTCAAACTCTAAAACTATGACTTTTAAAATTGCAGACTATCTTTAAAAGCTTTTCGATTTTTGAGGTGAAAAGTTTTAGTACCCTTGTTCCCCCAAGAGAAACACAGCTCTCGTTTATTGGTATAGCCGAATAAATGGAAGTGCACCTCGTCAGACATCCACATATTGTGTATATCGATCTCATTCTCAAACAGAGTTTTAGCAAAATGTAGACGATTTGGAATGTCTGTTGGTTTTAGTGCTTGGACTATCTAGATTTTGTAGTAATGAAGATTGAGATCTTTGTGCAAAATTAGAAGTAAAGAAGTCTTGCAAATTCTGAACGCACGAGCTCGTTTTCTGGTTGAACGTTTTGGACTGTGTTCTACAGATGCTCTAAAGCGATCGATGATCTCAGATGTTCTTAGACTTTCCTTTGGTCCCTTATGTTTGACATTGTTAACTGAACCTTTTGTTCAAATTTACGTACCCATTCCTTTATGGCATGAGCCGAGGGATCTCGAGGAATTTGAAAATAAGTTCGTAAATGTCACTGAACGGCAACCACACAATTATTATTTTTGCAGTGAGACTTAACCACAAAAGCACGTTGCTCACCAGACCACCGTTCCATGATTACTAAATGGCATACAGTGACAGATAATTTGACAAAACAATATACAGCCAATGATACACAGTTACGAAATAAAAACATTATCAAAACTTCCCGCTTCCTGGGACCACCTTGTATTATTCCATCATTCTGTCTCTAGGTTTACAAGCTTTTTACGCGGTTTAGCAATAGCGAATTAAACCCAACTTTAAAAGAACGCAAGTAATTATCTAGCATCCTTCAGATAAAACAGATTTCCAATTTCCACTTCTTCGTTATAGATTCCATCTACTTCAGACGTGTCCAATCTCAGTTTTTAGGGTGATTTCAGACAAAGGAAGGCGGCATATGTTGGAGTATGATCCAGCTGGGTAAATTCCAGTCAGATCTCCGTCAGTCTTCAGTGGATTTCTGGAGAGTGTCTTTACAGTGCTACGTAGTATACAATATATAGGAATTTTTACAGGCCTTATTTACAAAATGTTTTATCTAAACATCTACCCTGCCATTAGACTTGGAAGATATCCTTGAAAACATCTTAAATAATCCACTCCATTAAGTATTCATGTTCAGCGATTTTACTTTCCAAGAGCAACAATAACAACCTTCAGCATTATCTTTTTTTTTCTTTAAACCCATAGAGGAATTTTTCCAAAACTAAAGAAGAAAAACTAAAAGTGAAAAATTAAAATTAGTTAAGGTTCAGTCAAATCAACTAGTTTCACTTTCATTTCGTTCTACATTCACTAGAAAATCTATTTTGTTCTCTTTCTAACTAAGCTTGATTTTTTTTTCAATTTGTATTTGCAGGAATTAACTGTAGTTATTAGAACATTTTTTATTCTGGGTCATTATGGTTTACTGAAAAGTTTACTTTCTGTACTCCTTAGCCGCTTCGCAATATTTCTCATACCGCTTTGCTTTTGCCTCTTATTTTCTTGGCAAAAACTAACTTGGTTTTCAGATCAGGCTTCAATCAATGTAGTGACCGACAATTGCATTTTTCTCTTTACTAGGCCCTTTACATTCGAGTTTCATAAAGCGAAATCAAGTTGTAAAATAGTCACCCGCTCTTCATGATTACTTGTGCAGCTTATAATCAGGTTTTGCTCTTCACCACTAAGATGATCAGAAACATTCGAAATATAATAGATTAAAAAGCTGCAAAATTATATTTATGCTGTGCGCACAAGCAACTCAACTAACATAAAATTCAAAATAACAACAATTTCACATTTTTATTTTTTTAATAACAACATAGAATGTACACTCCCCAAAGAAAGATAATGGACAGGGCCATAACCAATTCTAAGGTATTTACAGTAGTGTAGGCAACCCATTCTACAACACCGCTCTGCAGGGTGCCTATCCCAATTATTTAGTTTTGCATCATTGAATCTTTACCTAAGTGGCCCCGGCGATTATAATATTTTCGATATTTAAACAAAATTTAGACGTGAAAGCTAAACATTTGTGTGCATTCTTTTCAAGGAAGCAATACACTAAACCTTAAGTTAATAATCAAATATTAAATTGGTCCAAAAAGTTGTGTGAATTAGAAAATTTTTTAATTAACACTAATCGTTAGATTGTATTGTCAATTATGTTCCAGGAAGTTTTGGTGAAAAAGTCATTAATTTTAAGCATTAGCTTAAAGCTCTAAAAGATGCTTATGATAAAACCCGCAGAAAAATATTCTGTTTAATTCTGAGAGAGCGTTTTCCTTCTGCCAGCAATTCGTGATTTATTTTCAGCACTTTTTGTCAAAGTATATAAAGATGTATTAACATCTTAGTAATTTTATTTATTTAAATAAGTTACAAAAAAAACAAATAAAACTTATTAACGAAATACCTGTTTTTCTTCTTGGGTTATTTGCTGTTAAACAATTCACAACATTCTTATTTAATTATCGAAAAGTGTGTTATTCATTCCTTAAAAAGGATGCATACACATATTTAGCTTTCATGTCTAAAGTTTATTTAAAAACTGAAAATAACAATTTCGGGTGCCCTTTAGGTAAAGATTCAATGAAGCGAAACTAAATGCGACAGGTGCCCTGCAGAGAACCTGCCTTGGCTTGAATTGCTTGAAAGTAATGGTGATGTTGTAGAATGGGTTGCCTACGCAACTGCCACTTAGCTTTGTCCATTCTCTTTTTTGGGACGCTGCACCTTTATATAGTACAGCATTATAAATAAGCAATTCATTTTTAAAGTATGATCGAGAAATTCAGGAAACATTTTATAAAGCAAGAAAAATAAATAGAATAAAAAATAAATAAGAGAAAGTTAAGATTAAAGGTCACTTTTGATAAATTGCATCAATATTGTTAAACGCTCTTCAGAACCATTGCACACTTTTCTACCACATTCATGAAAACTTAAGTCAATCTTGAAAATTATTTGCTAATCTTTCTACATATTTTGTGAAACAAATTTATCCGAATCTTTAATATATAAATGGAGTTTTAAGCCATTAAAAAGATATCAAACAACTTGTTATTTTCACACCAACAGAGATAACATTTTGTGTTCAATAAACAGAGTACGCCCGATACTGTATAGTAGCAAAGATTGTAATATCAGCATTGGCAGGCAACAGACACTGTTGAATAATGAAAATTGAAGTACATAAGAATTTGTAACAGTATGTTTTGAAGTTTCACTAAAACTTACTAAAGAAAGTAAATATTTATAGGTTAAATGTCTGTGATTTGTGTAATTTTTGACAAAATTTAAAAAAATTCGTTTGTGAATTCTTACATTCTGTTGGTCTGTTGTCATGTTTCCGTAACTGTACAAAATATGTTACATACGAGATCAACTTAGAATTTTCTCTTGATTACAGATACATAATCAGTATTTCGATATCTCGAATAGTTTTTGAGATAATCGAGATCGAAAATGGCGATTTGTAAATTTTGTCAGGATTATGTTTGCATTTTCACTGGTTTTAAATAAACATGAGTTGTCACTATATGTAGTGATTTTTGATTTTTAGGTTTTAAATCTGAATTTGCTCTTTGTTGTACACTGCAAAAATGTGGTAGAACCAAAGCCTACTCTGAATCCTGTAATACAAAAGCTGGCTATATGTGAAGTTGGTTTTCCGAGCTACTAATTTATTAACCCAGGTAGTGTAAAATTTGAGTTAATGGTATTTCCTAATTCAAGACGCTGCCCAGTCTTCCATTCTCTAAAAAACCATCGTACGAGTGAAAATTTGTCTGTACCCATGATCAAGTGGTAAAAACATAGTGGACTCAACGCAATGCCATCATCCGTCAGCACACGATCCGGTTCAGAGAGGCTCGTTTGTCAGCCACTTATTTGAACACCAGATTCTAGCACAAACTTCGTGTCTTGAAAAGTCAGAAAACCTTTCAAGAATCACATTTTACTCAAGACCGTATGATCGCCACAACAGAATAAACGCCTTTGTCCGATGACCCTTTGTTTGACGCTCAAGCTTTCCGCAACGTCAACTGCAATGTTTGTCTGGATCCTAACATCGCCCCTTTCTCCCAAACATTATAAGTGTAATTCTTAAGAAGGAAACAGCCGAGGCTCTACCATATGGCAAGAATCTTACAGCTGAAAACGGTTCTCTTACCAAATGAGCCCTCGCCGCCATTGTTTTCTTTACCCTCTTAAGCAATTTTCAATTGCTGTTTCCGCTGCAAACAGTTTTCTAGCGTTTGGAAGAAGTCAACAGTTGTCATCATCAACAAACCTGACAAAGCTCTCGATAAGATATTATCCAACAGACTCCGAGAATTCCTAAAAGCGCAGAACCTTTCTCGGATCGTCAGACCGGATTCCGTCCTAGCAGATCTACCATGCACTCTACTCTTTGCTTCCAAATCGGCGTCACGATAGTCTTCAATATCGGGCGGCCATGTTTTTGGACATCAAAAAAGTCTTTGACAAGATATGGCACGAGAAGCTTCTTATAAATGCAAAGATCCTCGCTTGCTTTGTCTGGCTAATTAGCATCTATCGCCCGCCTTCTAATACGGCGTGCGAGTGCACCGGTTTTTGCCCAGGGGACAAGAAGAAATAGAACAACTTTTCTTGTCTAGTGTAAATCAGTCTGTTGTATGTAATATTATAGCAGTATTGTTTGATAATATTTACCTGCCATGACAATGAAATCAAAAATATTGATTTTAAACAAAGCAAAATTATTCAACTCTTACGACGTGTCGATGTCTGAGCAACGAGCATTGCTTGAACTCGTTCAGCAGCACAGTGGCTTGCTTTCCACTACTGAGTTACAATTCTCAGAGCCATCTGCAAGACAATCCTTCACCTGAACTGCTTCCAAACTTCTGAAAAAGTGTATGACTGGCGGGGTTCCTCCTATAGATACGCACCTTGAATTATTAAGGGGTGAATATGTGCATAGTGCGAAAGCATAAAATAAAGGCAAGTTCTCGGAATCTTCAGAATTGCATCTCTACTTCCCCGTACAGGAAACTCAGAAAGAAACCCGAACACTCTTCTCTGTCCAAACGAAACGTGCCGAAAACCTGACACCCACGTTGTTAGACATCCTACTCAACACCGCCTTTGTACACAGATAAAGGCCTTACTGATCTTCTTTTGAGAAATTACCGAGCAACGTAGTCAACGTACCTCGTGCAAAAGTGTTATTCGAGAGGTTCAGAAATTAATTTCCAGACCGACTGTTGTCATTAAAGTTTTATAGTGGTTTTCCTTAGAGAAAAAGGCAAATGCTGGAACAGTATTCTTCTACGAATCCGTCAGTAGAACACAATAATTCAGAACACAACATTAACAACACCGCAACCTACCAGATCTTTCCCAGAGCAACAAGTTTACAAGTTTATTTTTCAATTCGAGTGTCATGGAAACTTAAACTTTGACATTTTCAATTTAATAGTGTAATGGAAGCTAAACCATGGCACTCTAATTGAAAAATAAACTTGTACTATTGTGCACATGGACGAAAATACGAAAAAATTAAAAATGCGAATTTTATGATGAAGTTCGGTATATGCGATTAAAATAATATTTTGAACAACTTTTCCTAGTAACTTTTTTTGACATCTCCAACGCGAAGCAAAATAACGAGAATTGGCCCTGTTTGGAAAGTTGTAGTTAGCTGAGTTTAAAATTCATAATTAATTTGAGTTATCTTAAAAATGTGATTCATCAATTCGTATTACTGTGCAAAAACTCAAACATGTACTCCTTCAATTAGCGAAAATATGGGGGTGTCTTCATCTTCACTGTATATATATTCGTCCATTCAACCAACTTATTCTTCATTTTTCACGTTGCCGTTTCTTTATTCTTTACACCCTGAGCTACTTCCTTTCGTTCAATTTATAGTTTGTAACTACGATTTATTCTCTCTAACAGTAATAACATACTAA
>VTPC01001144.1:55324-79437 GCA_011009095.1 Ignelater luminosus
ATTCCTTAACATCAAAATTAGTAATCCTCGCACATATATTCCATAAAAACTTAATTCGTTTAAAGATTTTTAAGCCTGAAAAACAGGCTTCTTCTGAAGTTTAAAATCAAAGCAAGTGTCGTGTTTGCTGTGATTTACATGAAAAGTATTTACTAACGACAGCGATCCGTGCTATTAATAAAGTATGCATGAAGTTGCACAGTTACAAAATTTATAATGGTAATGAAGGGAAGGTGTTGAATGCAAAAAAGGGGAACGCAGAAGGGTCTTAGAATCTAATGCAGTGTAAAGATCTGTAAGTTTTATATTTATTGTTTGACTCGTTGTGTTGCATTGTTTCGGGATCTTTAAGAATAAAACTTAAATTAATCAATAGTGAGTTGTCAGGTTGAAGTTGTTGATTGGATAGATAAACGATAAAGGAGTCTGGAATAAACGTAGTTTGAACTTCTGTAAGGTCAGGTTATTAATTTCTGCGCTAGTTAGTTATATTTTGAATGAAATAATACATTTCTTATCTGCTATCATCTCCGGAAGAGCACGTGCTAGTGAAATTTAACATGAGCGTGTGCTATTATCTAATTTAGACTCGAGAGACTCAATTGTCGTTTAGTCCGCAATGATGTTTGGATTAAACGCTGCAATGGCATTTAATCAACGAAAAGTAGCACAGATGCAGTAACTACCTTCCTTAGATTAGCACATTGTAAGAGAAATTCGGATGAGTTGAAAATATCTCGTGGTTGACTTTTGTTCATAATCATTCATTGATCATGACTTTAATCCAAATAAATTATTGGCAAAGTCTCGATGGTTTACAAACAAATCTGAAATATTCGGATATAAAATAGAAGCAAATTTAAATGATTTGCAAATCGTTGATTAAAATCTTAATTAATTAATTTTAAGATTAATTTTCTATAGAAAGGATATACGAAAAACAATAGCTCGCTTAAAAAGTAATTACTGTTTAATGTGCAACTGTAACAGTCGATGGAGTAGCAAGGAATTTGCAAGTTAAACAGTAATAGGTGCAAATTTTGTATTTCTGTATCAACATAAAAAAAGTTGTGTAACACTAGAAATTAAATTCCTAGTAGTCCACAGAGCAGACGAAGGAGAATCGGAAAGTTTTTACATTTCCTTAAGTTAACTTATAAATCTAAATTAACGTAAAGTTCAGCACTTTCATATAGCGTCTTCATTAACGCCCTCGAGATAAAAATTTATTTTAATGTTGGAAAGGACGGATTAAATGATCCACTCGAAAATGCGGTTAAATTAAGTTACCACTTTTTGCGTCCCAGTAAAGATATGCATCGTTTGAATTAAAACAATGATAAGATTCCTGGTTTAAAACTTTTCCCGAAGTTTAAATTTAGAGATTTCAATTAGAAGATTGTTTTTTGGCGAGTTGTAATTTAATAAATGAAGGAAGAGTATTGCCGCTGCAACTTTAATTTCCAACATTTTTAAAATTGAACGAAGAAGTGTATTCTTTGAGAGGAGGGACTCAATAAAGATTTAATTGTATATTTCGTTCTGAATAATCAATTTCTGCGCTTCGTCAATCAAGATATTATTGTAAATGAATTTCAAACTCGATGACAGCAAATAATAATTACAAATTTTATAAAACTTTTTATCTAAATTTAGGTAAAATTGATTTCCTTTTTCTTTTTAATTATAAAAGACTTGAGAAGTTAATTTTGCTAGCGAAAAAAATTTTTTTTAGAGTTTAAATAATTCTTGAAATGTGCGTTATTAAATAATCATTCTATAGTAAGTTGCCGATACTGCGTACGCTACTCAAATATTGAGCTGTTAGCTGGAACGTAATTAAAATTGTCCGCCATTAAAATACAAAATTTAACTTACCTTACAGCAAAAACTGGTAACACTGTTCTTCTATTGCCTTTTTGCTAGTTTGTCTTTCATTTAGATTAAGAAGGCTTTTTTCTACTTCTGTGATGAAATCTAGATCTTGTTGCGCCTCAATACAGAATTATCTTGTATTTTTAATGCTGTCAACAACAAAACTGTAATAAGACAAGTATATAATAGCACAGTTAAAAAAATTTTTGTACATTTAAATGTAATTTATTTCGGACAATCAGTACTACAAAAAGTGTTGACATATTCTTATTCAATTATTAACATAAAATATAGGCTAATATTGCGTTCATGACATACTTACGTCACTAATCATTGCTTTTGTCATAATTACTTATAAAAGAAAAATTATTATTGAGCATTTGCACTTACATAAATCAGAATCTATCTCATAAACAGAACTTTGAGAATTGCATCAATTCATATTAATGTACATCTTTAGCTTACACGCTTTATTAATCGAAGTCGTTGTTGCTTATTGTAAGCCAACCAAAATCCATACAAACTTGGTAGTCATATTATGCAAAATATTCTTTGAATTTATGTAATCGTGGCAGACTTACCCATAAGTATTATTAATCATTTATTATTTAAATTATAACCAACCATAATAATTAGGTCGCGAAGTGAGCTAAAAGCACCAAGAAGAAAGAAAATTAATTAAAGAAAGTAAATTTTAAAAAATACGCGAAGATTAAGAAATAACAGCAACTGCCATACTCAGAACAGAGGTCGATTGTTCTAACAAGTTAAGTGCATAATCAGTTTAGCAAAAGGGTGTAATTAAGTAATAGGCTTTGATCAAAATTACTGGTCACTTTAATGAAAATTAATAAAACGGTCTTTGTAGTTAGTCACAGATCGTTCCAGTAGGGTTAACTGACAGAATTTGTCTTGAGTAATTTTGTTCGGGTCACGAATTATTTACTTTTAAGACTTCTCCTTTTATAACTTTTATATAAAACGTTAAATTTTAATTAAAATTTTTAATTTTTAATTAAAAATTTTCTGTTTTTTAACAACAAAGAAGAATATAAAAAAAGTTTAAAAATGTCAATATCTTCTATTTTACATCACAAGCAATAACGACTTTAAAATTACTATTACAATCATTATCAATAAAATAATTAAAATCTTTCAGGCTGAATATCTTGAAAAATCTTATTTATTTTTAAATAGAAAAGTAAATGCAAATACTTTTTTTACACAATTTAAATTATTAGTAACAATCTAATTTGTGGATATGTTCCTGTATTATTTTTCAGAAATATAATTCTTATTAAATATTCGAAATGTGTATTAATATCGTTTTTACAGAAAGGTCTAAATCTGATAATTATGATATCGTACAAGGTTCTAGACATAGCTCAAGTCAAAGTGTAGATTTGTTACGAAAATATGGTAATCCAGATAAATTAATTGATAAGAACAACAAACCTAGATCTCTAGGTATTTGTAACTGACAGTGAACTGGGATCAATCACTGTAAACGTATCTCGCTTGATTTGTCCATCAATTATATGTAGGTACGTGTAGTCTGGATCTTCACTTGCAATGGACCAGACCTACAAGTGTAGGTCAGGAAATTTTTATGCAGTATCTTTTATCTTATTATATTCTTTTCTAAGTTTGCTAAGAAATCTAAAGACTAAAATATGAATATAAGTCAGAGTGTAGTTTACTCGTTATTGGGTTCAATCTAATCGATGTATGTAAACCACATAAACACTGACTGAAAAAATAGTGAAGAAACCCACACATGTCAGGGTGAAATAATAATAATCTGGTAAATTCATACTTCAGAAGCTTCAAATTTTATATCAGACAAACAAACTATTACTTTGAGTAAATGTTAACCCTAAACGTATAAGGACTTTCTAAAATGTGTCAAAACTCTAAACAAAAGCATGCAGATTCTGAAAGTTAGGGTAAGCAATGATCTATTTAGAATTATAAAGCCAAAGAAAAAAAAGAAGAATTAATCAAATATAATTAAAGAAAATGAAATGTGAGAAGGGTGTTAAAGTAACAAAGACAGAAAAAGCAGCCAAAATATATACGTAAGAAAGAACAGCAGACTAACACATAAAGAAAGTCTAAAAAGAAGAATATAAAGAATGAAAAACCAAAATATAGAAGGCATGACAATGATCTACAATAAAAAAGAGAATAGAAAATTGACTGCACTGTTATAGGGAAAAGTGCAGAGCGAATGAAAACAATGAAACAATGTACAAAATCTAAACTGACGAAACAAAAAAAAAAACGAGAAGGAAAAAACAAGTAAAAAAAGAGAAATTGACATCGATAGAAGTAACAATACTAAAAGCATCTCCAATCAGAAAGTACAAGACTAGATCAATACAATCACAGAGCTGTTAAAGCTATAATCGTCTATTCAAACGCAAACTTTACATTCGTTTATAAATCCATACAAGTGGCCGTCTTAAGATTAGATAACCCAACACATTATATTTCAATTTTTGAATTTAAATCCTGACTGCATAAGTTTACCAAAACTTTCTATTTCCCTTTAGCCCATATTTTCTATATTATATGCCAGCCATAAACGTGTACTCGTTAGTTGTTTTACTGTATGCATCCTTTTCCTATTTATTTATGTTTAGCAAGATAAGCTATGCAGGTAAAAATATTATAAAACGGCTTCCTGCCTACCAAGTGTTAACCCACCACGGTTTGCAATATAAGTCAAATAAAATAAGTTGCAAAAAGAAATAAAAAAGATTACATTCAAACGTTGTTGTTGTTGTACAGCTTAACATGTCAAGCGTTTCAGCTAATATGTAGATGAAATAAACAATTGAAATCGTTTAACATAAAAATAATTTCTAATTTAAGCTTTCTCGACGACCGTGGTGCAGTGTGCAGAGTCCCTTACTTCTACTACAGACAACGGTCATTTCTTAACTAGAACTGTACACTAAAGCACCTAATCCTAAACGGGTCTAAATTTAAAAATGAAACAGATGCGTATTTTGCCAAGATTTTAATTTTACTCTTAACTCTAAATCTGACGCAATTTATAATCTGAAGAATTTGTAGATAGTTAAAGGCTGACAAAGGACCTCGGAGACAATATCAAATGCCGATGCTCATATTGTGCTAAAACTCTGAATAAAGTTCACTGTTTCTCGACGAAAAGGTCGGTAGTACCAGAAATGGAACGCAGCTCTGTCAGCAAATCCTACTCTTACGTCTCCGAAGGCTATTTATTGCGTAACTGCTAGATACATGGACCCACAAAGGCGGGTTTCTGGCGCCTAAAAACTGACACAAATCGACTAAGCGAGACAACCCCAACAGAGATCAGGACAGTCAAGAGGCCTAAAGGGGGCAGCCCTACCACTTCGCTTATCTAACTACAGATTGGTACTCTGTACTGGACAAACATCAAAATACTCAAAATTCTCACAAAGTAAGGCCGGATACCTTTGCAGCAGAGACAATGGTACTAACAAACAAATAAAGAACAGCATAATTCAAACGTTTTTGAAAGAAAAGTAATGAGAACAATATTGGGTCCGATAAAAATAAGAGATAATAAAAATTAGAAGGAGGATGAACCACGAAATAGAGAAGGAATTAGATGGTGAAAGTATAGTAAAACGAATTAAAATGATGAGAATTAAATGGCTTGGGCATATTTGGAGATTGGGGTCTGAAAACAAGATCAAAACAACAATGGAATGGGTACCAGCAAATAGAAAAAGAAGAGTGAGACTAAAAACAGATGGTTACAAGAAGTTGAAGAAGATATAAAGAGCTTGGAAGTAACTTAATGGAAGGAAAAAACAAAAGATAGAAAGAAATGGAGAGAAAGTGCAGAAAGATTTAAAAAAAGCATAAAACCCCTACACTATGCAGCAAGAAATCGGGGACTAATTCACCTCAAAATGCGGATTGTAGAAGTTTCAGAAAAAAAGCGGCGAAACTCCACTGGGAGTGTAGTGCCATGATCAATCAATCAAAGCCGGATGGACCCACACGAAGACAAACTAGGCGTGACAAGGATAAACGATTTGTAATAAAAAATAGCATTCAGATAGCTACATAGAATGTAAGAGGGTTAGAAAACAAAGAGTTAGATCTCAAAAAGATACGAAAAAAACAAATGTTAGACATTGCGGTCATAACTGAAACTAAGGAAAAACTGAAAAGAACCAAAGATTTAGACGACTACACAATGGTTTACAGCGGAGTACCACAAAATAAAAGAGTATGTTGCCGAGTGGCAGTGCTAATAAATGAAAAATGGAAAAACAAAATAATGAGTTATGCATATATCAACGAAAGAATAATAACAGTAAGATTCAAAATAGACAGAGGACACCTAAGTATCATAGAGGTATATGCATCAGAAGAAGGAAGAAAAGAGGACACAGCTATGTTCTACGATAAACTACAAGAAACAATCAATAAAATCAACAGAACAGATCACCACGTCTTAATTTGCGAAGATCTGAATGCTCGCGTTGGAAATCTGCTAATACCAGGAGTGGTAGGAACTTTTAGAGAAAATCGAATAAACGACAACGGAGAAGAACTAAAACAATTCGCAACATTCAATAATCTAAAACTTAATTAACACCTTCTTCGGAAAAAAAAATAACCATAAGTTCACATGGAGCTCGAGAGGCCAAAGGTCGCTCATAGATTATATTACTGCAAATGAAAAAATGTAAGACCTTATCCAAGATGCGAAAGTTTACAAAGGCAGTGACATATATTCCGACCACTACCTACTAGTGGCTACCATCATATCATTAACCAGATGGGAAAAAGCTGAAAACTAAAAGAACACCGGCAAAAGAAGTATATAAGATGCACCTTCTTCAAGAAGACAATATAAGATAACTATACCAAGCTAGGCTAAACGAACATTTAACAAGAGTAATAACTAGCAATGATATCAATGAAGAATAATACACTATAAAGACCTGCATAGCAAACTCACCAAATGAAGCAGTGGAGAAAAAGAAAAAAGCACAAAACAAGAAAATTAAGAATATGGAAAAATACCTCGACAAAATTAAAGTAAATACAGAGTGATTGTTAATGAGTGAGGATGGTTTGAATTTGGCGCCGAAGTTTTCTATGTGGTAAGTTGGCTATAGCGTGTAAGCGTTCAGGGTCAGTCGGGAGCAGTGTTGCCAGATGTATGCTGTAAACGTGAAATTTGAATAAAAAATAAAGTGAATCCTTATAGTGTTAAAAATAACACTAAAGTGCTAGATCTGGCAACACTGTCCCCAGATGAACCAAAACACTTACACACTATAGCCAACATACCACGTGAAAAACTTCAGCGCGAAATTCAAACCATCCTCAATCAATTGCAATCACACTGTACACGAACACTGTCGGGGAAAAATATAATAATAGCAGATGACTTAGATTCTAAAAGTCCGAAATAGGAATCCCCAACAGAAGATAAAAGGGGAGAGATATTGGTGGAATGTCTGGAGGAGCTAGCGCAAGAGACCGTCAATGTAGGGGACAAACCGACATTCATAAGAGGCGAAACAAAATCGTATATAGACATCACAGCATGTAAGATTAGCATGATCCAAAATATCAAAAACTGGAAAGCGCCGAAAAGTGGAAATCTAAGCAACCACCAGGACATAACTTTCGAAGTGCAAGAATCGAACAAGCAGAATAGCCAAAAAAACAATTAAAAGGCTGGAAAGTAAAAGAAACACTATGGACTAAATTTGATAAAAACCTGGGAAAAC
This sequence comes from Ignelater luminosus, assembly GCA_011009095.1. Lineage (NCBI taxonomy): Eukaryota > Metazoa > Arthropoda > Insecta > Coleoptera > Elateridae > Ignelater > Ignelater luminosus. Next base: position 62,974 of record VTPC01001144.1, read on the forward strand.
GAATGGAAAATACAAACGAAGATAGAATAACACCGGAGAGGTGGGATAAAATAATAAAAGACACTTGCAACGAAACATTTCCCAAAAAGAAAGTGTGAATAGAAGAGAAGTGTACTGGTGGAACAATGATGCAAAAGAGACCAGGAAAGAGTGTATAAGGAAAAAATAATAGCAAGTCGTGCAAACAAAAATAGAAATGCAAACGAAGAACATAAAGCGCAACAAAGGAAAAATACAAAGAGCTAAAGAAAACGTTGAGAAACAAGATACAAAAAGCAAAGGATGAAAAATGGAAGCAACTATGCAAAGAACTCAATAAGGAAGTATGGGGTGATGCTTACAAGATCGCCTTAGAAAGCTAAAGGCACTATCGCCATTAACCCCAGGGGTGGAAGAGACACGAGATATAGCAGAAGAGCAATTTCTAAAAAATGAAATACAGGAATAGCAAATACCCCAAGTAAAAAACGATGAGGTAAAACCATTCACAGAGGAGGAGCTACAAAAAGTAACCATTAAGATGAAAAACAACAAAGCGGCTGGCCCTGATAATATAACACCGAAAATTATAAAAAGAGCGATCCAAACAAAACCACAGCTAATTCTGAACATGTTAAACGACCTGTTTAGAGAAGGTAATTTTCCTAAAAACTGGAAAACTGCAAAATTAGGTTTATTGCAAAAACCTAAAAAACCAAAGCCACCGCCCGCAGAAATACACTAGAGGCAAAAAATCACTACAACCAAAAGGGAAACTATGCTAGCCAACTTACTCGACAAGCACATCAAGAATCTTGGGACAAGTACATATCTAATATTGAACATGATATACACGAAAGACAAACACTAGCATACAAAGTAATGAAACACATGAACCAGGCGGAAAAACACAGCAAAATTAAATATAACTAAAGAAGATCAGTGAATTAGACAATGGTGTAAACAAGAAGATGCAAAAAACAATGAAACCGATTTCAATGACGAAAGAGACTTTGTAAAAGTCGACGACACAACACTGAGTAAATTACAAAAGACGCTCAAAGAAACAAAAAATAGAAAAGCTATTGAAATCGATGAAATAAACGCAGAATGAATCAAGTATATACTGGTACATTCTGTCATCGCAGATTCATACATCTTATTAACATCCACTGGGAAAGATGCGAAATCCCAAACTCTTGGAAAACGGCGGAAGTTATCTCTTTGTTTAAAAAGGGTAACAGAAGCGATTTTGGAAATTAGAGAGGCATTAGCTTGCTAAATGCGTAGAGAATTAAATCTCGAAACCTAAATCGCTTTCATAGACTTCAAAAAAGCCTTCGAACAAGTCGATCGAAGCAAATTATGGGCAATAATAAACGACAGTGGCTACCCACAACATCTCATAGAAGCAATCAGAAGCTTATATCGCGAAACAAAGATAGTTAGAAATACAGGTGAGAAAAGGACAGAAGGGATAACAATCAATCAAGGAGTGAAACAGGGATGCTCCCTCTCACCCACCCTTTTCAATATTTATATAGACGACGTCCAAAAGAACTGGAAATCGGAAAGATATCCCGGAATAAAAATAGACAGACACCATAGCTTAAGTTACTATCCGTGGATGACAAAACAATAATACAAGAAAGTGAAGATAAGCTCCAATTAGCAATTAATAGCTACATCGACTAAACTAAATGTGTACAGAATATAATCCTAAAATTTCATTACACAAGACGAAAGTTATGTTCTTTCAAGGCAAATATCCGGCAGGGTCAAAAATAGTTATAGACAACAAAGCAATTGAACAGGTGTCGTATTTTAAATACTTGGGCTGCGACGCGAGCTATGAAAGAGATAACGACATAGATGAAAAAATACATAAATCTCAAGCAATATGTGGCACAATAAGCAGGACTCTAACTATAAAACTCGCAAAGATACAAAAATAAAATTTTACAAGACCATGCCGACGCCGCTGTTGATGTACGGAAGAGAAAGTTGGGTCAATAGAAAGAAAGACGACAGTAAAATACAAGCAGCAGAGATGAGATTCCTGAGAAGAGTGAAAAACAAGAAAAGATCTAATTAGAAATGAAGACATACGGAAAGAATTAAATGTGTACAATATTAATGAGAGAATAACCGAATAGAGAGATAGATGAAGACAACATGTAAACAGAATGACAAACAAAAGATTAGTAACAAATATCTATTGTAAAAACGGAACATGCTAATGCTTAATCCCTGTAAGGAAGAAGAAGAAGAAAAGAAGAATAAAAAAAATTATAGTTTCCCTAACCACATGCCACTGAATACTTTTCTAATATCAAAAATCCCAGGTTCGAAACTCACTGAGTTCGTTATTCTTTTTCCACTCTATTTTTCTTTCTTCAAATTACTTCAATTAAAATTAATTAATTTTTAAAATAATAATAAAGGCATAAAACAAAATATACATATTGATTGCACTGACAATAATGAAAACCCAAGCTACCAAGAGCCCAGAGCTATGTAGAAGAAGACTTGATCAATGCTATGACGAATATAAAAGAAAATTATAGAGATATAATCAAATTGAAAAAACAAGAGTAGATAAGTACATAAAATAATTGTAAAAGACGGAAAATATGAGATAAGGTCACAAAGAAAAAAAATTAAGAAGTGATCAAGAAACTAAAACAAAAGAAAAAGAAGATGGCAACGCAATAAAAACGGATTAATGCAGACATTAAAACAAGAAAAGAGAAAAAGAGAACAAGCTAAAAATAAATAGTTAAGATAAATAAAGAAAATAATTTTTATTTAAAAGAAAGACTAACAACGAATAAGCAACATGTATGATTTAGATGTATAGTAAGAGTGCCATGCTACAAATGGAAGCTATCATAGAGATAGATATGAAGGTAATCTAATTGTAAAACTGCAAACCCGACCGATCATTTCTGAATAGAGAAACAAAGCAAAAGTGACTGACTTAACATAAAAAACCACAAAAGGGCAGATGATAAGAACCAAGACTAAAAGTAGATAATACAACAAGAAATGAAAGCAAAATAAAAAAAGAGAATAAAATATGGTGAGTCAGAGAAACTAAATTAGGTTAAGTGATAATGCAAGCAATGGTTTGATGGAAAATGCAAAAGAGCAACAACTAAAAAAAAAGAAAACTAGAAGAAGAGGTTGACAATACAACAAAGAATAATCAAGGCGGAGTAATACAGACAAAAGGAAATTCCTGAAATGAATGTAGAGAAAAGAAGAAAAGTATCAAGCTAAAATACAATTCAATAGGAAAACAACGAGTAAACACGAAGAAACAAAAAACAAGGACTATTAAAGAGATACCAAAAAGGAGAAACACAAAATAAAGGTGCCAATTTGAAGTATACAGCAGAAGATGCATAACCAGAAGAAGAAAAATAAGTTTGAACTTAAAAAACAAGAGAAGGGAATGAAGAAACAAGTTTCAGACTGAAACGATTTATTATGGAGAAGAGAGACGTATGAAAGGGTGGTTACATGCACTCTTAGAAGATGTGGGAGGATTTAGTATCCGAAGGAAGTTTAATACAATTAGCTGCAATGGTTATACATAAAACAGAAAATATGTCACAAAATTCAACTGCAAGAGAATTTAAAATTGCAGGAGTTTAAGTCAAGAAGATCCAGAAAGTGATAGTAGGTCAACAAAGATTATTTATTATTATACAGTGTGTTTGTTTGAACAGGACCAAACCTATATCTTTGTTAATATCCATGATAGAGCAACCATCACTAATAAAAAATAAACAGTCATCATGGCATTATGTTTGTTTTTTATTTTAAATATGAAATCCTTATCTCTTTCTGGACATGCAAAAAGACATTTGTAGCCTTACATGATAAGATTTCCAAGATAAACAATTTTTTTTTCAGGAGAGTGAATATTATATGATTATAACAAAACAAACAGTAGACATTAGAAATTTAACGATTATCTGGAAAGTATCTCATTGGTGAGTAAGCATGCACTATGGTTTCGACAAGATAGCTAGATAAGTCGCTTGACTTGTAATTCTAGATTTTGTTATGAGGAAAAGTATGAAGCACCAAGCTTATGCTGCTATTCTGACAGATCTAGAGGAATTGGATTCACTAGGAATATCAAAAAGTAACTCCTAACATGTTATGAGAAATGCACTGTAGATAACATGGCATAAGTTTGTTTCTTGATACATTTCCACATAAAGAAATTTAGAATTTACAGGAATAAGCTCACCATTTGCTATCCAGTTATTTCCAGATTTGAGATTTAATATGTTCCAAAAGTTTCTTCCGTTGTGACGAAGGGCTCCATTTTGTTCCAACCATAGTTCACGCCTAATCACTAAGAAGACATCTTATAGAAATCTAGATAATCATTAAATTGCCAGTGTCTACTGTTCAGGAACTGTGAGTTTATTTTGGGAATTTTGTAATGTCAGGTTATGATATCTTTACATATCCAAAAAGAGAGGAAAATTCTTTATTTAATAGAGAAATAAAAAATACATCATGGTATTTAAGAAAAAGAAGTCGACTATCGCCTTCTAGCAGGAAAACACAATATCAGACTTTTACGTTTACCGTCTGGTTGCGTATTTAATGACATTCAACTTTCATCCAGGATTGTTTGCTCTATTTAAACAAACATACTGTACATTATAGATAACACCAATGTCTGGCTTATGCAGATGACCGATGATATTAGCTAGAACAAAAAATGGAATGCAAAAAGGATGAGATTGAAAATAAACAAAAAAAAAACACAAATTGCATAGCATGAGACCGCAAAAAATGTGTTGGCCAAGAATAGATTTCTTGAAACAAAGGTAGACTATAAATTATAAAACGATCAAAACATTAGTACTATGCACAATACTTACAGTTGCAGCAACTATGATAACTTATATATGATGAAAGCGTTGAAACTAAAGAAAAAGAAGATTTGATAGAAGTTAGAAATTTAAGAGGAACCTGTCGGGTAAGGTAGAGGGTGGGTGTAGAAGGATGTGAAAAACGAATCAAAAAATGCTAGACTTGTGCAGACAACCAGTATTAGAATAATTAAAGGCACGTATAGCAAGCGGGAACGCAAACATTTTTCCAGAAGTTAAATTAACAGTTTATTTAAAAAAGCAAAATTTATTGAATTTATTTTATACCATTATTTATGTTGAGAAGATCCCGGTTTGACACTACTAATTGTTATGGATTTTCCAAGATTTCAAGAATGTTCCTTATGCCCATGTCTATAGTCACAGTAGCTCACAAGGTAAACGCAAGTCATCTATTTATTTACCTTGAGTCTAGTACGAGTTCGTTTTTTCTAGTTAAGTTTCATCTATAAAATAGTATTAGGCAATGCCTGAGTAGAGCTCAAGTTTGACCCTAGCATAACTACTTATCGTTACTACATTGCTGCCCTAATTATGACGCTTTTTGAAATTTCTAAACGTTTTTATAATTCCCTCTTTATACTCCAATAGAATCTCTGTGATACAGCACATAAAATGGTTCCTGTATTGTTCAATCAGCTAAAGAGGCTAGAATAAAATAAAATCTTATTTAACCGTTACGAATTAGAATTGACGTCGTAATAAAAGTCCAAATTTGACAAACTTCAGGCATCTTCAACTTATTGTTAGTTTCCTCCTAGCTCCCATATATAATTCCAGATATTAAAATTTTATGTCGTTCTAATAATTTTGAATATATTTAGTAAGCTTTAGTTTATTAAATCCTTTGTTGGAAATATTTCTCAACTTATTTTGTATTAATGTTTATATCAAACGGCTTCTTCTAGAAACCGCTGTTCGCTTTGTAGCTGCGTAGATCTCGTTGTACCGGGTCCGCTGATGCTCTCCCAGGCCAAGTCTGTTTTAACGTTGGCTAAATTATATTTATCCGTTAAGGAAAAGAGTGTGTCTTGATTAAAGAACGAACATTCCGGTTTGTTAATAAGTTAATTATTTTGTATAATAAACGTAGACAATTCACATCTTGACACTTCGTCAACAAAAAGCAACTTTATAGAGGAATGTGTTGTGTCTACAGACGGTTCCAGTGTGACCCCGTCTTTCAATCTTTTGATTCCGGTATGTCGCAAGTCGCAACGGGCACGAATATTGTATTGTATAGATAGCTGGGTGTTTGTTTTGCCATCATTGTTTTATTCATTTATTTAGCTAAGGTGCGTCTTCACGTTTAGCCGACTTGACGCTAAATGAAGGCACGTAATCAGTGAACTACCAGACAGCGTCAGTGCGAGGCAGAGTTAAGTTTTATCCTCGCCCTCGAACAATTCATATCGTTTGTGAAGTAATTAGAACTTTTTGAAAAGGGGTTTCTTTAAGCCATTTCTACGACTATCTTGTAGGATATACTTTCAGAGTCTTGCGAGCAATTGGGAATAAAAATCCCCAAGTTTGTAGTTCTAACAATAATTTCGTTCAGCTAAAGGCTGGAATTGTAAATACGGCATCGACCTTTGTGTTCGTTTTAAAAGATTCAGTAAATCTTAGTGTGTCGCTTTGTAAAAGGAAGCGCGGAAGGGTCATTGACCATTCCGACCACCGTTCACGTTCAGTAAATTTACGAAAAAATTCTTCTTTTGCTTGGAGTCTTCCGTTACGATTCCGTATCAACTGTTCGTTACTGTAAGGTATTCTTAGTTTCATAATTTTATTTATTTCCTTTTGCGGAATATAACCAGCTATATAAGTAGCTTTAGAATGTGAATTTTAGAGTAAAAGGTACCCGAAGTTAAAGTTGAATCTAATTCTAATGAATTAAATTCTTTGCTGTTGTTAAACAAAAGCCTACGGCTTCTTCTGTTTTCTTTTAACTTATATAATGCATGTAATAGAATATTGCGCTCTATCATTGTAAAGTCAGTCAATAAAATTTTGTAACTTTGTTATTAAAAATCTCTATTAAGAAATATTTTGTTTGTTGTCATAAGTTAAGTGGTTTAATTTTATTGTTGATATTGTGGCACAATTGAATTATTTGATATTCATATTTATGGACTTTCTTTCTTTATATATGTTACGGCCACAGCCCGAAGTTTGGCCAGTTCCCAAATTGGCCGGTCATTTCGTACTTTGGCCGAAAGGTGTGGCCAAAGTCCAATGTATTTAAGAATTTACTACTTTGGCCGGCCATTTCGCAAAGTGGCGGGAAATTCCTGTCAAAATTCGATGCGCTGATGCAAGACTGTCCGGTAGATGTCTCACTTTCGGTGCAATGGTGGCGTGCACGTGGTATAGCAACGAAGGTACCACGCTGTGACGATAATATTCCGTTCGTCTGCTGCTTTTTGAAGAAAGTCCTGCCTCCGTGACTTGTTCTTATTATCCTGACGCAGCGATTTCATTGTGAGTCCTGTATTCCTCGTATATGTACAATATTCTACAGTGTTATTAATTAAAAAGTACTGTTGGTCCAGCCATCAAGCGTGCGTAGTAAGTACGGACAAGTAATACATACATCTTCCTTACTATACATACGAAAACGAATGACATTTGTTATTTCAGTACTGCGCACTGATACAATTTGTGACGTGTGTTCAAAGATCGGCTGGACCAACTGTATACATAGACATTATACATTAAATCCCATATGCATACCGTTATTTTATTTTTTATTTATTTTATTAGAGTGTTTCTTGGGTTGCCTAGATAAGGGGCTTTCATAATGTGCACATGAAAAATTTGAAAAGCAAAAGAGCTGCAGAAGTTGCTTACCAGCTGCTTGATATCTTCACCACTATAGGTGCCCCAAGCGTGCTTCAGTCAGATAATGGGAGAGAATTTGCAAACCGAGTTATAAATGAACTAAAAGACACATGGCCTGAACTAAAACTGGTACACAGAAAACCAAGGCATAGTCAAAGCCAAGGTTCCGTCGAATGTGCCAACCAGGATGTTCAGAATATGATAATGATATGACTGCAGACAAATGAATCAACACATTGGGATTACAACCTCTGGTTTATTCAATTCATGAAAAGCCGTTCTTTTCATCAAGGCATTCAGCTGTGGCCATATGAAGCCATGTTTGGCTGCAAAGCAAAAGTGGTGCTGAGTACTTCAAATCTGCCTAGAGAGGTTGTCAATAACTTGGTTGCAGAAGAAGATCTTGAGAACGTCGAGCAAGAAATGAAGGATGCTATAAATGCGGGGACTTCCTCCAGAAATGAAGCCATCGGAAAGTCTAGACCGGTTACCTGATAATAATGCAAAAACATTCTGTGTAGTGTGTAAAAAAAAGGTGTAGTTCAGCCCATTCTTGTGGCTCCTGTGGTAAAAATGTCCATGCAGTTTGTGGGATAAGTAATGAAGCAGATGAAGGGTATGGAGGGAAAGTTACTTGAAGGCTATGTCATAATAAACAAGAAATCGGGAAGAAAAGGTCATTAGCTCATGTTAATTTGCAAGCTCAAGGTGCGAAAATGCTTAAAAATTCAGATGCAAAGTTTCTACCAGCGAAAATTGGAGATAATGTACGCAGATGTTGACAGAGGTCGCGGTGATCCAAGAAGCGTTCTTGCAGTTGTTACGAACGTTGAGGGCGCTTTTTACAAGCTAGGAACAAAACATGGTGTTCTCAAACAACTGTATTCCAGAAGTGAGTTTATTATTCCGCACTGACAGGCGGCCAAGGCTACACTCGATGCAATTGCACTGCTAAGTTCACAACAAATTGCTGCAAATGTAGAAATAACAGACTGTTGTGTAATTCTAAATGTCATAAAAGTTCATCTTGTTGTAACAAGTAATGGTAAAGATTGTTAATTTACTATTAATTATAAGCTTAACTATTAAACTTAATTTGTTAATTTATAATTAATAATCAATATAAAGAATGAAATTATACAAACCCACCAAAATCTGCTCATCACTTTTTTCTTTCGATTTTGGCCGATCGCCTCATGCCATTTCGCAAATTGGCCAGCCAAATCCCGAAATCAAGAAAAAATTGGACATTGGAAGGTCAATTTACAGCTATATTGGCCATTTCCCGATTTGGCCGGACGCTTCCCACTTTGGCCAATTTCGGGCTTTGGCCGTAACATATACACTTTGATTTGTCTTTGTCCAATTTATTGGTTATCTTTTTATGAAACTTTTTTTAATTTTCAATAAGTAGTTGAGTGTAAACACATTTTAGCATTTTATTCGTTTACTGTTTCCTAATATTTCAGGCAAAGTACAAAACATATATGCGGGTTTTTCTTTAAACTAATCTACAAATGTTATAAACCAGACCCTTGGCCCATAGCGGATGGGCTAAATAAGCAGTTTTTTGGTTTTATAAGTAAAACTTTGGATTTGGAGTGACCGATAATCATCGGCTTGTTTTGGGAAAGTTTGCAGTACCAAATCAGTTTGGCAAACCGCTGCGATCTGTTTAATGTAAACATAATATTATTTTTAAGATATTACAAGTTTTTGTATTGGTAAATTAAAGAGTAAATTGCTACCAGGCCGTTCTATTAGATGCATGGAGGAAGCATACCAGCAAATGTGATGAGCTTGGCTTGATTCCTGGCGCCCATACCGATTTCTTGACATCTTAAAGCTATAAGTGAAGTTTTCCTCTATTTCATCATTGAATTCTAATACAATCTATGTTGAGTTATTTTGCGAACCCTTCATTCTCCGACGTTTGAGCTGCTGCAAGCACCAACCTTTTCGTCTGATAATGATGATGATGCTGATCGGATCTTAAACTTAAAACTTACACGCTCTGGAAAGTAACGCGGTCACAATAGGCGTAGAAGAGGCATTTAATAACACCTGTTTAGAATCATTACTAAAACGGTGAACAGACTGCTAATATGATTAAACGCAAAATTCCATGGTAAGACACATGCCGTGCATGCATAGACATCTTTACTATCACTCTCTGATCAAAAAATTGTTTGGGATGAAAGAACTGAGTATCAAATTGAAGAGACGGATATCAAGTATCTACAAGATCTTTTTAGACAGTGAATTAATAATAATAATATAGTTTTTATCTCCAAGAAACAGGAAATATGTAAACAAATGATATTTACAAAATTACAATTTATAGAATTAACAGTCTAAAACATGACATTATACCAAAACCTTTCTTGACGCTGCATTTTTTGAAACAGTTTGATAAACACTCCAATTTTTGACACTTTATGAAAAGAGCTCTAGCCTCACGTGCAAAAAGGAACAGAGATACATCCGTCATCGTGTACGCAACCCTCGTATAGTGGTCGAGGCTATTAATAAACGACTGTAGTAATAAACTAAGAAAGGTACAACAATTAATCTGCTTTGGAATTATTGGGACGATATCAACAACGTCCGTAGTAGTCATGGAAGCCCTACTAGTCGAGTGCAGTAAGATTTACAATCATAAACTCATTAAAGGAAGATTGCAAATGAAGATAAATATCTATAGAGCTAAACAAACTAGTTTTTTACACAGACTATTCTAAGACATCATTGGGAAGAGAAGCTAAAGCAAATGGAGTATGTACACCAGGATGCAGAAGATCTGCTAGTAGTTGCCGTTACAGAATGTTATTTCAAGCAGAGATATACACAATGCTAATCTGTGCGTAGCAACTAGAGGATTTATAAGGGTTGGAGAATCTTTATAGCTATTAATAGCCAAACCGCACTCAAGGTGTTAAAAAAAGGTAAGTTTAGAACTTGCATTGGACTTTGTTCGCAAGCTAAACGAATTTGGTGTGCCCAATGCACTAAAATTGAACACCTGAATACGCTAGCATGTCAGTGAATCAGAAAGAATGGCAGGATAGATCTTTTAAGGCAAGAACCAGCTCGTGGAATTGCGCATATAGTAACAATGTAAAATGAAGTGGGAACAAGTTTATTAGGATTAGAAGTAGAACAAAAAACAATTCAAAATCTTCCTAGAGAGGACCTCTAAAGATATGAAACAGTTGAAAGAACATTTGAGTAGAATCCGCAAAAAAAAACCTATCTTGGTTTTTGTCAATTCTAAGCCCCCTGTTCAAGCTTTATTCTGCAGATTGGCATGTTTAAATTGAATTTAAATTTAAGCAGATTAGAAAGTACAAAGAAAGCATGCAAAAAAACCATCGGCTTTGTAAATGTAAATGCATTTGGAAGCACCTATGAAGCAGGCGCTGAACAACCCCGATAGAGAAGAATTACACCTACTTGGTTAAGATTTCAAGATAGCAGTTGATAAAATAATCGAGTACGTAGCTTGCAATTTCTTGCCCTTTACGAATGCAAAGGAGAATTTAGTTGTTTTTTCTTCAAAATCGATTGTATCTTGTTTTGATTCCAACTGTTGGCCTTGTTTAACGAACATATCCACAAATATTCTTTTTTTTTATAAAACTGTTTATTTTTGGCTAACTACTTAATCAATTTCACTTTGTACAAACTAATTATGAATTATTCTACCAGTCAAAATTATTTACTTATGTATATCAAGTTTACCTAAAGCTTAAACTAAACTTCTTCTTGACGTATAATAGTATACAATAGTAATTAATTCCTTTTTTTATCTTCAAAACAACAGCATTAATATATTTCTTTCTTTATACATTAAAAACTATCTACAATAATATTATTGCCATTTGTCTTGACCATAATCACAACTCTTTTCGTAAAGTGTTAAAGCATAAGAATTAAAAATGATTATCGGTTATTAAAACAGTTCGTTTTATACTTTTTTTCGATTTTACCCCACACAATCTTAATAACAAACACTGGCAGTTTTCCACGAAGCACGTTAAAAGTTTCTCTTTTTTTTTATTATTACAGTACTTTACTAAAACGAGGCACACTCACTCATACATACTATAGAATTAATTTATTACCTTGCCAGTAACGGAATTAAAAGAAGCGGCGCGAGTCTAGATGAAAAGGACGAATTTGCGCTTCCACCAAAAAAATCTAAAGCATGAGGAACAATTTTTTTAATATCCTTCCTCGTAAACTAAACTACTTTCTTACACTCTAATTAAATAAAACAAAATTAATTCTGTATTACTTACTTAGATTGTCTTCGCTATGGCTTTGTGACGAGGTGGAACCTAATACTGGGGCCAATTGTGGCGTTTCGTCCCTAATAAATCGATCCACAGCCCCTCGCCACAAGGAATAAATATTTGCTTCGCATCTAAGTATCATGTAACCCCCATTAAAATGAGATCTATTAGCTACTATTTCTATGTGTGACCTGGAGGAATGTAAACCTAAAGCACTATCGGATTGTACCGATAATGGAAATAGCTTGACGTATTCCGTTTCTTCGGTTACCTAAAATATACAAACACAACAAAAAAAAATTAAACTCTCATGAAAATTCTCTTTTAGAAATTTCACTTACTTGCTCGTCGTTAATAAACCACGTTAAATTGGCTGCTGGATCAGAACCAGAAGCAATACAATCTGCCCCGATTTGTTTCCCTATTTCCACTTTAGGGTGATCGATGTTCATCGAAGGGTTCTCACTTGGTAATTCTGAAATATTCATTCGAATGTACAAATGGACACGATAAGGAAGGAAAAGTTTCATCCTAACCTGCTACAGCCATGTGAGATGATTTTATTTCTGTGTGAAATAAAGGAGCGTCGGCTGACACTTCGCATTTATAATCGCCCGTTAATTCTCTTCGCACTCCGCGAAGAGTTACTTCTTTTGGGCCAGATCGAGAAATCTGGAACAAAATAATGATTTGTTGAACTTTTATAAGTAACAGAGTCGTAAATTAATTAATGGGATTACAAATAATGCAGTGGCTTTGCGCTTTTTCCAAGGAAAGGCAACTTTTTTATAATTATGGACTTAGACTAAACACCTGCTACCCAAGATTAAGTTTAAAATTTCTTTTTTTTTATTATTTACTAACTTGGCTTTAGTTCTTGATTCTGCCATTAAAATTTACTTGTTTTGCTGGACCTAACCTGACTTTTATGCGTTGTTTATATGAATATTTTCAAACTTTTCTCTTCACTAACTACATTACTACAGAAGCACGCTAATAACTTATTCGTAAAACAAGTAAAATTTACAAAAGCACTTAAAAGACACGATAAAAAATTACATTTTTTGATAAGACACATAATAAATCTGGAATATTCTTTCTTTGATATTAGTTTGCAGTTACTCTTTGAGTTTATCTAGATTTCGATCTTCTAGGCTGTAACAGCTAACTAACTTGCTCCTTAATCGTTTTTTCGATTTTTCCCTTTTACGCGTCCCAGCTATTTTTTAGCATGATGCCTCCCTCAAAAGGTTTCTCACCTTCTATTCCAAATAAAAACCACCTCCAGGACCAGCACCATTTACCTGCAGTAATTCAATCCTGTTTCACTTTTCAATCCTGAATTCTAGTATCAGAACATTCTGATATTGGAACAACTATGTTTTAAAAAATATGTTTGAAACTCAACCCGTTTCCTGTTTTATCTAAGTTTTCAAGTCTAAACGCTCGACTATTCCAAAAAATCTCTTTTTGGTCATTAAAGAAAGACGATGTATCCTCTGACCAAATCGCAATGAAACTGATTTAATGCATCCATTGTCTGTAAGTTGTCAAATATGTATAAAGACCTTCACAAGTTATTTCATACCAGATAAACAAATGTGACATAAGAAACACAGCAACAACAATCTTTATTACCACGGTCAGATAAACCCGGACTAAAGAGAAAAGACTGCAAGAAGATTTGCCAGCCCTTTCCGAAAACGTCCATTCCCGACCGGGAAACATAGTCACAAACAAGAATCTTTATTAGAAGTCGCTTTATCATCTTCTACCAAAAGTCTTTGAAATAATAACAAACATTTTCAATTAATACAATGTCAATAGTGGTAATGTTTTCAAAGCCCAATAAAAATCATTTTTTTGACGTCATTGGCAAAGCATTTTAGTGAACTCTTTCCAACAAACTGAGATAATAATTTATGATCATGTTTAACCTTCCTTCCTAAAAGCGTTTTGCGTCTATATAGTGTTGTTGAAGAATTGTACTACAACAGTGATCACTTTATGAAAAGAGTAAGCTCGTGAAAATAAAACCTAAACAGTCAGCGAGGGTAACTTATTAATTTGCATATTTAACGGGTTTGATCACGGTATTTAAGATGTTAATACGCCTTTTTTTTGTAAAATTGCAAAGCTGGTGTCAGTGTAGAGTTAAAAACCCTCTAATCAGGTGAAATTCCTGTCTAGTGACTACTAAATCAATCAATGTTCTAGTACCAATTTAGAAAACACCCAAGAAGCATCAAAAAGAAAATCAAGCCTTATACGCCATTTTGATGGTGAGATAAGGGACTGGACTTTTGCATTCAAGAAGCTTCCAGTATCAGACTCTGTCAAATGCAAGCTGAGTACCCAACTGCCGTTCGTGTAAAAGTATTCTCACATTTTGCAGACATCAGATTTAACCCGTAAGAACTATCGTGAGGTGTTTCGACACCCCAACCTGAATGTTTCCTTGCTCCATCTCTCGGTATGTAGCTGTACAGTTTTTTCATACTAACCAAACTTCTAACTCGGTGATATCTACTTACTAGTAGAGAAACCACCCTACAAAACATTTTAGTTTGCAAGTTTGCGTCTGGGGTGTTAGGACTGCCCAGTATAGCACTCACCTTAGTGTTTTTCTTGTGCACGTGTAAAGATGAAGACCTATTTAGACCAAAAGCAGTTAGAAGCTTTTGCTGAAAATTTTGGAAATCACGTGGATAAAACCGTGCCAGGTGCACTTGATGACGCAGACCAGGATTCGTTTAACGAAGATAATGACGCAAGATATTTCTACTGGCAAAATAGGTTGAAATGGTCTAAAACATCGCCTGTTAGTTCACATATATTGTTTTTGAATCACCCTGAATCATAGGGACTGCTGCTAGATCACCTGTTAAAGCTTGGTCGTTATTATTTGCTGCTGACATTTTAGATGAAATATTGGAACACACCAACGCAAAAATTGCCGAATTATTCAGAAAGTATGGACGTACAGCTAGTTTTGTCTACCACATAGATTAGGTAGAACTAAGGACATTTTTAGGGCTATTGGCCTTGTTTGGTATTTCCAAATCCAATCCACTGAAATATAGTAAGACTGGAAGGAGCACTGTGGTAGGAAACGAGATCCGACAGAGAAACGAATCGAAGAGGCCACCTGTCTTTGAAGTACACTTGTACAGTACTTGAAAAGACGGAAACATCAGTCTGTCTCAGAAGGCTTTCCATTCATTGGCCCGTTTCAATCTTACTATATTTCAGTGATCCAATTTAAAGACCAAGCTCAAGAAATATGGAATTAAGATAAAGTGTTTAGTTATGCGACGCAAAAACGCATTATTTACTAAACTCATTTGTTTATATGTCATTTGCTTTAAGTATAAGCATTCAAATCTTATCACTCTTACCAATAAATACATCAGCATGGTAATGAAGCCCAACAAATTTATTACCTTACTGAATAATAGAATTTTCTTCTTTTTAACAAATAACTGAGAACTATCAATTAAGCGGAATCACTAATTTACCAAGACCATTGTCATGGGAACAGGAATGAGAAGATCAATGAAGAAAAAAGTCCTTGTTTGAAAAGACAAGCACTTTTAGGATGTGAGAATTTGCGTCGAAATCGTTTACCAACACAGGAGATTTTATACAACGCAATGTGCAGATGATGGATAATTCAACAACAATTTACAACCGGAATTGGCGGTTGATATAATAGAAACATCCCAATCACATATAAGCTTGATAGCTGTAGTTTGCTAAATTCTTGTAAGTAAAATACACAATAGAATATGTGCAAGGCGAAGAAAAACTATCTCAAGCAAACAAGAAAGAAAAGAATGGATCGCAATTTGTTCAATTTAGAGTAAGAGCTAGAAACCAGAAGGTGCGAGATCAGTGTAATACCGAAACGGAGTTTATACTATTTCAGTAACAAAAAAATGGGACATGTGCAAAATATGCATAATCTAAAGGAAAGATTTGCATAATCAAATAAAGAAAGAACAATAATCTCAAATAGAATCTATGTATACAAGTTAATTGCGAGAAAAACTAAAATTAGAAAGAATAATATGAAAATTTATGCTTGAAATATACAAAAAATGAAAACAAAACAGAATAAATCGATTAGAAACATAACAAAAGTCTCAGTTTTGAGTATTATTTATTTTCTTACACTCACTCTCTGGAACTCCATGTTAACAAATTGTAATTTGTGCAGTTTTTAGTGCGAGAATAAACAGGAAATAAGTTGAACATAAAGCAAAATACTAGAATTGCAGATGGAACTCATCAGTACTTAATCTACTAAAAGCCACAGCTGGTTGCACAAAATAATGTCACCGATGATATTAAGCAATGGCTTAAAATAAAATAGAACCAGAACGGTTTAAAATTGTTCAGAGCAGAATGAAATTACAAGAGAAAAA
>VTPC01001145.1:0-29177 GCA_011009095.1 Ignelater luminosus
CAACATGTTAAACACTGACCCACATTTGTTTGGGCTAATTTAAATTTGCGCTTCATACATCTTTTGCTGGATACAATCTCCTAGTATACATAAAGTATTTATTCGCATCCTTACCTTTTAAGCAATCGATGTTTTGATATAAAAATGTATTTATAACTGATCGATTTCGATATACTTACTTTTGTAAACTGTCTCTTTTGGAGTTATCAATAATTAGTCAACAATGGATAAACTATATCTACATTATGTGCTATTTAAAAAAACTCAAATTAGTATGTATTTAAAACAATCATTTTCATTAAAATACTTCTAGTATATATGCAATTAGTTTTAAAGTAGCTAACGTACTGATAAAATTTAATTTAGGATAATGACGGAATGGCAGTTATCTAGTGCCATCGTACCATTCCCAACAGAATTGTAATAACAAAGCTCCAAACAGCTGGCGACCCCACTTCGTCGGATTTGAAAAAAAAAGTATTCTATAATTTTGTGCTAATTATGTGCTAATATCGTCCCATAATTAAAAATTTTGTTCTCTTTCAGAAACTCGGAAAAACGCAATCGAATAGTGGGGGCGCCAGCCATACGTCAAGCTAGCGTCCACTTTTTTCTTATATTAAAAAAATGAGCAAAAAGTATGTAAATAATTTTGTGCTAATTATGTGCTAATTTCGTCCCACAATGAAAAATTTTGTGCTCCCTCAGAAACCCCACTATTCGATTGCGTTTTTTTGGGGTTTCTGAGGGAGCACAAAATTTTTCATTGTGGGACGATATTAGCACATAATTAGCACAAAATTATAGAATACTTTTTTTTTAATCCGACCAAGTGGGGGCGCCAGCTATAAGTAGCTTAATAACGATTTTATTATATTCTGTGTTTTGCTTTTTGGGTTATAATAACTATTGACGTGTTAACTAATAACTGGCCCAATTGTCAAATATCTAATTAACATAATAAACAAAAAAGCTTTAAGCAATAAATTATTGATTTTAAATTTATTTAAATTTATTATTATTTTTTAACAGAAAAGCTACTTGCGCAAACACAATGGGCAGTGATCTTTGATTTTTCCTAATTTTGTTTTGATACCTCCGATCACAGTTTCGACAACCTGTCTAAAAATTTTCTGCACTATAACCAATTCTTCTTTCAAGTTTCCCAGCTTTTCTTATATACCTTACCCCAACAAGCAATGACCAGAAATTCTCAAGAGGTTTGCGTTTTGGTACCTATTTGATATTATTATCATCAAGCTTGTAATGTTCGTTCACAATTCTTTTTGTATTTACCTATTTTTGTTATGGACGCTTAAATTGAGTTGATGCCGTTGGTCGTGTCGTGTATCGTCAACATTTGCGTGCTGAGTAGGGTTAGTAGAAAAAAAAATTTTGACGTTTTTCGAAAATTAGTTTTTGAGCAGAGCATATTTGGTGTTTTTCGGTGATTTTCTTTCTTTATCCCAGTAAATATTTGCGAGAAGGGGTTAGAACTGAGGTGCCGTTTACCGTAAGATAGTGGAATTAACGTAATTTTCGGAATAGTCCGGATATAAATTTCTAACCGTACAATCGTCAAATTTAACCGGGGGAGATTCTGCTTCGCCATCCTTAGGTGCATTTGTGTACTGGAAAAGAAAAGAAAAAGCCACCAAGCGTTCTGAAGATAGACACCTTCCGTGTCCTTGATTTTCTAAATCTCCGTAGTAGTGTCCCCATATATGTCGCCAACACTGGGGATTCCTCCAGCTTCGTCTGCGATAATTGAATTGTATCAACACTAAAAATTTGTTGCCCGTATAAGAAAATCCAAGTTTTGGTGCCTACGTAAGTGTACACTTGGTCATTTAAGTGATCCAAAATTTATTTGGAAGTAACAATGGACGTAACAAAATTCGTCCTGTTTGTTTGTTTTGCAATTTGTTGTATCAACTATAATACAATATTTCTGGCAATCTTTTGGTGATACGTTCCCTTTATAAACGTTTCAGGCTTTGCTATAATAAACATTTTGTGTGTTTTAAAATGGCATTCGGTCTGAGAAATCCGTATTGATTCAATATACGATTATTGTTCACTGTTTTGTTCCAAGTTACATATACGTACGTAGATATAGTAAACAAGAAAAGTACAAACTAAACTCGAGAGTGGGGTTTGCGTTATTTTGTATTTTCAACCTGGTTTCTCACACTCTAGTTTTGTGTTGTAATATACAGGGGACCCTTTTAAGATCTACGAGGGTGGTCTGAAAAGTTTCCGACCTAACAAAGATACAAGACAGTTTTTCTGAAAAATTTTTTTTATTTTTCAACATAGTCTCCTTGTAACTCTACACACTTCTAAATAGTACTCGGCATTTTTCTCTGCAAAATAATTGTTCACGAAGGTGATTGCCTCTTCATTTGACGAAAATCTTTGTCCTCCGAGCGCAATTTTTAGATGAGGGGACAAAAAGAAGTCGCTTGGGGCTAGATCTGGTGAGTAAGGCGGATGGTCAAGCAGTTCAAACCGTAATTCGTGGATTTTCGCCATGGCAACCGCTGAGGTGTGAGACGGTGCGTTGTCTTGGTGAAACAGGATTTTCTTTTTCTGCAAATGTGTCCGTTTTTTTCGCAAGTTCTGCCTTCAGCTTGTCAAGTAATGATGCATAGTATGCTCCTGTAATGGTTTTTCCTTTTTGAAGATAATCGATTAAAATAACTCCACGACTATCCCAAAAAACAGTCGCTATCACTTTCCCAGCCGAAAAAACAGTTTTTGCTTTTTTTGGAGCCGGTTCTCCCTTTGCAGTCCATTGTTTGGACTGTATTTTTGTTTCGGGCGTATAATGGTGTATCTAAGTTTCATCTACAGTAATTAATCGGCACCAAAACTCGGATTTATTTCGCCTAAACTGCGCCAAAAGAGCGTTGGAAATATTCATTCGAACACGTTTTTGGTCTAACGTGAGCAAACGCGGTACCCAACGCGCGGACAGCTTTCTCATGCCTAAATGTTGATTTAATATGTGACAAACACGTTCTCTTGACATGTTCATAACCTCTGCTATCTCTCTCACTTTAATTCGGCGGTCGTCTAGCACCATTTGGTGACCTTTGGTGATGTTTTCGTCGGTAGTTGCAGTTTTTGGACGTCCCGAACGTTCATCGTCTCCCAAGCTCTTACGGCCACGTTTAAATGTAGCAGCCCAAAATTTCACTGTGGTAAATGATGGTGCAGAGTCCCCATACACAGAATCCAACTCATCTTTTATTTACGAGTGCTGCCATCTTCACTTTGAGGTCGGAAACTTTTCAGACCACCTTCGTAGTAACTAATCCATAGTTTTAGTCTAGTACAGACGCCAGTTCTAGTTTTATTGTATTTGTTGTTTCATTTCCAGTATATGTTTTGACTTAGCCACTAGATGTTCGTCTGTACAAAGCATACTAAATATTATAAGGATTTGGTTGACTTTGTCGACAGTATTGTAAACTAAACTTGCTTCTAATATTATTCATTATACGTTTAAAATGCCCTCAGTCTTGTTTTATGCTTTATAAGTCCAGAATTAAAGACATACATCAATAGGGAACTAGGGACTGTTTGATTTGAAAATTCTGAACTAGTCAGCTAACCCTAGTTCTTGAAAAATTTGTTAGCGGCGAGCACTGAAACTTGAGTTTAGTAAACAATTGTCATCGTAAGTATTTGTGAATATCGTTACTCCTTGAAGGAGACTGCGGCCCTTCAAGGTATCCAGCTGGTTGATCCTGCAGTGGCGCCCACTACCGATTGAATAAGACTTGTTTGACGGTAAGTAATTTTGTCCGAACCCACCCGTCTCTACTGAGACTCTTAGTCGGCAAATTGTTTAGCTGTGGTAGCGGTTTGGACCGTAACAAGCAATTGTACTTTTTTTGCGTAATCTCTGGGATTCCCACTAGTTATTTTTCATTATACCTATTTTGATACAGTAACTCTTTGTGACAAGAAACGTTATTTTTCTCTAAGATTTGCCATACACTGCGTTTGAGAGTTTAAATTTACAGGTTAACGTCTTGGTGATTATTTCAATTGTATTTTTACGGTTTAATTAATTTTTTCTTTAGGTATTGTTTAATTTAATTTTGCGTCCACCTCTGTCAGCTTTATTTACTGGTATACACCTTGTTCATATCTTCAAAATATATTATTCCAAGTCTTTTTGCTAACATACTTTGAATAGAAAATGTTGTTTGACAGTGTTTCTACTATGTTGTTCAAGCATATCGTTTGGACTCTGCTTCTTAGAAAACCCTGTTCATTAATTTTACAATCACATAAGGCCTTGTTATCTGCACACTGCAGACTACGTTTTCAATTGTTTAAGAATGAGCGTGGCGTGTTTAACATTTTTAAATACGTTATCAAAAGTGGGCTATATGTAAGTTAACACATATTAAAGCAACAATTAAACAGGTATTGAAACTAATGATCTACTGAAGCATACGTATACTGGTGATGCCTATGGCACAAATTTAAATTTATATTCTACCACCAAAAGTCCCAAGAACTGTTGTGGAGTGCATCCCAAGTTATGATTTTTATGTGGGTGTAATTGAATGGCAGCAAGTAGCGTACAATCCTCTGGGTTGTTTTGTTTCACAATCAGTGGTGGAGAGCTTTGATGAATTTATTTAGTAATTTTCAGTTTTATCTAAGCATTTCTTGGGAAGAATGATACCAAGTTAATATCCAAATCAATAACAGTTGTTAGTACCTAGTAAGTTCCTCTACGGTGAATCTGGAACAAGAAAACAGCAGTAACTAGTATAGAAATGGGATCTGTTGGTTTGTTTGCGCAGAAGGCTGTGAAAATTTCTCCTTACATTTAGATTTTCTAAACTGTCTGCCAGTAGTGATTTTGAATCTGTGTAGTGAATAACGCAGGCACAGGGACGCGCAAATAAAGTAGGTTCTACAGTAACTAGTTGCAGCTAAAACTGTTATTAAACGCATTACAAACCACCTTGTTTGATGTTTATTGGAAGTGAAATCCAATGTTAAATATATTACAAAACAAAGTTGGTTCATATCTACTGTACAAATGAATGGAAACAAGGTAAGAAATATAGTATTCCTTATTTTCTATTACTGTTTGCATTTATTTAGGAAAATATTAATAAAATAAGACCTAAACGGTTTTCTCGACCGGTATCCTTCCTCTCTTTACCGGCACGAGGAGAGGTTACAGTCTATGACTTCTACTGAGGAAAATATATGCGCAAGAGTCATTGAAATTGGAATAGAAAATGAGTATGAGGAAAAAAGATCAATTTTAGCACTTTGACTCGCTCGTTCTCAAAACCTATGCGGAGCTTAACAGAATTTTCTTAAACGACTGGGTCAAAGTGGGCAAAAATAGCTTTTTTGGCATACTCACTTTTAGATCTCGAAGATCCTTGGGGTCCAATAAAAACCATGAACGGTCACATCCTTACCTGGTAAAAGGCGGAGGGACACAGATCAAATAACCATTTTTTAATTTCCTTAAATAAATGCTAAAAGTAGTAGAATATAGGAAATTTTGATTTGTTTTTGTTAATTTGTACGGTACTAAATTGTATACGTCAGAGACAAACCAGTTGCACAAGAATTCCAAAATTAAAAACAATTGCTAATTTGCATTTAAAAAGACAAATAAAACAGAGATAAGTTTAAAAATCGGTTTTATACATAATCTAAGCGCATATCCTTTCACATTACACTGTACTGTGTCTCATGTTTCGTGTAGAGTCTCAGGCGATACTGAAGCCTTAATGTTTCGAAGTTGTCGTCGGCTGTTGTGTCAATCGATTTCAGCAAAAAAGTCCTTGCTGTAGTATAGACACTAGACATGTAACGGGAAAAACCTGAAAAAGAGGCCTAATGCCCTTTACGGCTGACGGAGGATGTTTAATCCTGTAGCTATAAGTCGAAGACGAGCGTGGTTCAAGATGAACTTACCCCAAAACAGTAAAATGATTTCCTCAGACTTATAAAAATTCAAATCAGATATAAAGATATTAACTAAAAGGGCGCCAGAAGCTAAAAATAAAAAAACAATGTATCGACTAACGTTGCGTCTCGTCGATCAACACCCTGTATATGAATTCCTTATAGAATAACACTCTGTATATGGGCTCACCTGTATTATTCACATTAGACACTTTATTTTCTAAAATACTCAAAATACACTGTTTGACGTTCTAATTTCAAAAACGCTTATTTCACAAGATCTTAACCGGGTGAATAGTTTAATGCACCCTCACTTACCAAAGAAAAACCAGTCTGAAACCTTTTAGCCACTTATGAACTTCAATGTTTTAAGCTGAAATTGTTAATTTCAAGCACAATAATTTTTAAGCAGAATTCTCTGGGGATCCAATAGTTTGCTTACACTGTTTAAAGAATAAAAAAACAAATACACATATTGAAGCTCTTACAGATATAAATCAATAAGACACATACATAAACTTTACTTTAGTTTATTAACTCAATAATAATATTAAAAAAACACAAAACACCAAAACATGTGTCAAAAGGCAAAATATTATTCCACCAAAAAAGGAAAAATCAAAGTAATATCAAAAAAAAAATGTTAAATATTCATTCAAATAGTAAGTCAACGTTAAAAGATAAATTTTGTAATTGTACTGTTAAATATGTGTATAAAATTCATAAATTCCTAAAGTAGATAATTAGAATTTGACTTTCTTACTCATAAACAAACAGCAGCCAAATAATTGCTTTTAATTTAGCATAAGAAGAAACATATAGTTGAAACTTAATTCTACCTTCGAACGTTCGTTTTACAAAACTAATTACTATAACTTTCAAATTAAATTTTAGCAGGAGATTCTTTCAGAAGCTGTAAATTATTTATTAAGCCTGAATGAAACTTGACCACAAACAATAATATAATCAATACCTTACATACTAAATCCTAGGCTTTTCAAAATCTGCCAACATGGGTCCAGAAAGATTCTTCGAAATAAACTGCAGCGACCAGGCTTTAGATGGCCTTTAGTGGGCGATGCGAGTCAAACACACAGAGCGGGTCCGTTTGCTAATAACCAAGCTAAGACTTCCCGAGGAACGCTAAAATTCTTTTGACGCAAGATAATCAAAGCCAGACATACACTGTATTATAAAACGGAATATAAACAAAACTATAGGTTATGGAAAAAGTTTTCTTGTAACATATCTTTTGATGCAAGGTGTTGATAATTTTTGTAGTAGCGAACACAGGAAGTTCAGAGTTTTGTGTCATGCAGATACGAAGATAAAATATTGAACTAGTTTATTATAAACAAAGATTCAATTTTCTGTATTACTTTAATTGGTATTGTTGTTAATAACTCTCTTCAAATCTTTTACACTCTCAAGAATTTGCGTAACTTAATTTGGTAATGTAATGCCTACTTTTATCTTGGATCTAAAAAGAGCCTCGTAAGGTGTTTGATTACAGAATGCAAAGCTCTATGTTTCATGAGCTTTACAAAGTTTAAACCTTCATTGCAGTGTCCAGTAATATTATCTTGCAGCCGTGGAGTCAATATGTTTTCGATATCTTGGTTCGCCTTCTCAACACTACCATGACTCTGAGAGTGTCTCCGTTTGCCGTGCACAATAGTTAATAAAGGTCAGTATTGCTTTAAATTATAAATAATATGATTTGCAAATTTCCTGCCATTATCTGGTTGCAGTATAGCAGGGGCGCCAAATAAGGCAAAAATATCTAATAAGACATAAGCTATTTTTCTGTCCGCTTCGATTCGTAATACCACCAATTTAGTTGGGTGGTCCTGGTAAACCAGTATAAACTTGTATTTACCCTTTTTGTAAGACTGCACTTGACAACGGTAATTAAACTCCGAAGAAATTATAGGTTTTACAACAATACCTTTTTTAACACCTTGCTGTTTTTGTTGACACGGTTTCCAAAGTTGGATTTATAGCTCTATATCATAGTTCACTATCAGAAACGTCGTAGTAAAGTATGTTGCTGCTAGATTCTTTAACAAGAAATATATGTTTGGTTTCATGATCAATTGTGAGAATACCATAACGTTTCACTAACCAATAATCTCTCGGAACTTTTTTGAGGTCGATTTTGCATTATTAACATCATTAACATCATCTGTATACTGCTCATCATCAAAATAAACACAATTCTTTGTTTATTTCTTTTCAAAGATATCGTTGCGGTTATTTCATGCATTGCCGGTTATTAAATCGGCATTCTGTATAATAGATACCTAGGAAATGTCTGTAATATGATTTATTTCATGCAATACCAGATGATTTTAGAAATTCTATGTAATACCTAGGAATTCCATAAAATGTCGGATTACATACTTTACCGGTAACATATACATCAATTGAGTCACAAAAACGAGTTTCTTTCATTACGATGTTAATGCTGTAATATTTATATCTGCAAAGGCTAGCAAAAGTTATTGTGAACGTGATTGGTACAGTTTATCAGTGGGTACATTCCTCTCTTAACTCTTTTACCTGCACGGTAGCTAACCAACATTGGCGATATTAGGACGGTTAACGTTTGTCCAATCTACAGAAATAAGTAATAAGCTAAGTTACACTGAAAGCTACAACCCGTTTATTACAGTTATAGATATCAAGGGAAGCTGTGATTAAGCTGTACTGAGTTAACATAGTACTGTGAAAAAAAAATGTAATTTAATATTGTCATTTTGCCTAATTAGCGGTTTATACTATAGATTGTATTAGTGTTAAATATACCGCACCTGAGAGCCAAACAATGTAATGTTGCAAGCTAAAAAGATGTTTTCTTAGGTCCAAACCAGATTAAAGCTAGTTTAAAGGGAATATTAATTAAAAATACTAGGGATGCTCAACCAACAATTTAAACTAACATGAATACTCAAAATCTGTCAGCTTTATCCATGATGCTGCACACGTCTCAATTATTTCCATAAGAAATCTTTTATGAAATCTCTAAAATTGTAAATAATATGCTAGAGTTGAAAATGTAGAAATGTACAAATTGAGAAAATTATATTGTAACTTAAGTAGATAATAATTTAAATTTATTAGGAAAATTACATTGTGATCAATAACAGACAAATGACATTAATAAGTTTTATTTTAAATAGCACTTTCTAATTTTTTACGGTTCATTCTATAGTGTTTTCAATGTTATACCCTCTCAAGGTATGCGGGAGACGGCCAAGCGTTTAAGTCGTGGTTCAAAAATGTCGTCTGTTTTATTAATTCTACAAATGAATATGTTTTATTTCAAGCTTGAAAGCAATTTTTTATTAGGTAGCTACCTGTCAAGGTAAAAATTGCAGTGGTAATTAGCTATATCAGAGAGGCCGATGTTATAATATAATATGGCATATTGTGATCTTTGTAAAATATTACTAGCGAAACCTAAGCTAAAACAACCCATCTCGTTTCATATGCTTTGATTTCCTGGTTAACAGATGTTTCTGTAGTTTCATTGTTTATTTCTTTTTATGTGAAGAATTACTGATGTGCATTTATAGGTAAATAGCTGATTATAATTATAAATTTATTTTAGAAAGGGCGATTAATAACTAGGTAGACACTTTTCAAATGAAGAACGTTTATTATAAATAGAAGCACAAAAGATCAAGAACTTGATACATACATCATGGCATTATGTGTACTACTGGTTAGTACAAAAAGAACAAAGATGGCGGGAGCACTAGTGTCGTCAATAGTCGTTACAACACAAATTGTAAAAATTGTCATTGTTTATCATGAAGTAACAAATAATAAGTATAATTAGAATGCTTTTTGTAATTGTAATTATTTATTAGTTAGTCTAGAAATGGTAACTGATAAAATGTAATTCTTATATTAATGACCTAGACGATAATTAACGTTATACCTTTCTCTAACAATATTATTTAAGTGTAAATAGTTTGAATTAACATCAACTGTATTTCTTACAATATATAAACAAAAAACTAATACATATATCGGAGATTAAAGCACAAGTAAGATTAATGAAGTTATGAAACTTTGAATAAAACAAATGAACACAACCTTAAAGATTCTTAAGTCTATGCTCGAACACGTGCTGCAACTTGTCACCCCATTAATGGTTTTGACAGATGAGCAACTTTCACTGTATTGGATTATTCTAAACCACCAATGGAATAACTATAGACTCTCTGGTTAGTATACATCCGCTAAATACTGAATACTAAAATAACAACAATACTATAAGAAATTTATTTATAGTAATAATACGTTGCACATAATATACAGATTATACATAATGTAATCAGGTATAACTTATTTTACTATTACACATACACACAATAATAATTACTTAGAGAAGCTCTAAGGTATCTTACAAATATCAAAACCGTTCTTTTAAAACGTCTTTGGTTTCTTCTTGTATCCTCTTTCGGCGAAGATCAAAACGAACAAAATATAGAAGAACCATTGCAATACCAAGGATAGCAACCATTGCCAAATTTGCAATTTTATCATCAGTAGTATTTAGAAGATACGAATAAACGTAGGTAAACAAAACTCCGAAGGCTTGAGCGCTTGAAAATAAAATACCAGACGATAGACTCTCATCTGTAGGATATGTAAGTTCAGTCGCTAGTTCGCATCCGGTTGGAATATATCCCATTACAAAAAAACTGTAAAACAAAACTTAGCAATACAATATTGGAAAATACAAAATATTTATGTTTGTAAGGTAATTGACTTAAGAGCAACAAACCCAATCAGTATATCTAGTTAAATTCAATAACATGGATGAAAATGATATGCTATAGAATATCTAGAATTAAAGTTTTGAGACCCATCTAAATATTATAAGGTAATACATTACAGTTAATTGAAAAAAGCCATAATGTATCCAGAATCGCTATGTTGTGCTCATGGGACCATAGACAGTCAAAAACAGTTGACCAAAGCTGCAATTTCCTAAATCTGCAAATTAGAATATTCTAAACATTGACTTTATGCTATTAACCTAATGCTATCATACTATATTAAAAACAAAGTTTTTCTAAAACCTACAACTGTCTACCTTAATTAATCTTTAATGAGCGTCTATGTGATTTTAAAAGTCATGATCTGTGGTTTGAGATTTTAAGATTTGAAACCATACCTTTCACCTACTAAAGACAGCATTTGTATGTGTACAACCTGCAATGGAACAAAACGTAATGCAGAGTACTTTATTGCGGTTAAAACCGAATCAAGAAACGATAAGACCATACAGCATTACATGTGCACGAGGCTTGCTTAATACTACAGACGGCCTAGGTGTAACAATATTTTGGTTTTGACCAGATTTGCAATTTTGCTTAAAATTTCAAACTGGTATAATACTGGAAAATCTGGCCCAAGAATCTCACATTAACTTCTATGGCTTAAACTGGTAACAATGTATTTTAAAGCTTGCGTATAATTTTCCTTATAAATTTGAGTACTTATTCTTCTGGTTAATTAAAAAAAGAAGCAAATTTTTGAAAAATTTTAAATACGAGGGTCGTTTGAAAAGTCTGTGCAAAGTCAGAGAGACGGCACTACTCGCGCATATCGAGGTTATGTTTAGTTAGTAGCATCTCTTGGAAGGCAAAACGCCTTAGGAGACTAAAGTAAAGTGTTGCAAGGACGGTTTGCAGCTGTTCCAGAAGAATCGACAGGACTTTAAACGTCGTTTCGTCACTGTGGATGAAACATGAATACATCACTACACTCCTGAGACCAAAGAACAATCTAAACAATGGGTTACCAAGGGGGAATCTGCGCCAAAAAAGGCGAAGACCGTTCCTTCGGCCGGAAAGATTATGGCGACTGTCTTTTGGGATTCGCAAGGAATAATCCTCATCGACTATCTGGAAAAGGGTAAAACTATAACAGGTGCATATTATTAATCGTTATTGGACCGTTTAAAAACCGAGCTGCAAGAAAAACGCCCACGATTGGACCACAAAAAAGTCCTTTTCTATCACGACAACGAACCAGCTCACGCCTCAGCAGTTGTGGTCGCAAAATTAATGGAAATAGGGTTCCAACTCGTTTCACATCCCTCCTATTCTCCAGACGTGGCTCCCTCGGACTACTATTTGTTCCCCAATTTGAAGAAATATCTGGTGGGAAAATGATTTTATTCAAACGAGGAGGTGATTGCAAAAACGAATGGCTATTTTTCAGACTTGGACAAATCCTATTATTCAGAAGGGATCAACAAACTAGAGCAGCGTTGGACGAAGTGTATAAGCTTAAAAGGAGACTATGTTGAAAAATAAAAAAGGTTTACCCCAAACAATTAAGTAGTTTTTATTTTTGCACGGACTTTTCAAACGACCCTCGTACAATCAAACGCGTTTTGAAATAATCAGATGCCATGGAATTCTAGTGCTAAGTAGAAATAACAAAAAATCTATGTAAACACTTTGTCTAGTGAATGAATCCGGTCCCATATTCTTATAATTACGCCAAATTCAAAGATTAATTTTGAAAATGTAATCCAAGCAAAAAACTATTATTAATGGTTAAAACAAAGGTTATGTAACTTTTTACTACACTCTTGTGCCTGTGATCTAATAATCAAGTGTAGCAAATTAGATTCATATTAAACAATGTTCCAAAATTTAAAAGTTAAATTAATTCCAAACCTTTGTATCTCAAAATATGGCGTTGTTTTGACATCAGAATCTTTACTCTTTTTAAATGTTTTTAATTTTTAAAATTGAATTAATGTGCCTTAACTGCCAGATGCTATCGGCACATAAATAGTTTTCATTTTATTCTTTATTTAATATTCCTCTATCAATAGGTTAGATAAGAAATTGCCAAACATATTCGTGTTTTTTTTTGGTTTTAAAAATTTTATTTTTATTTTGTAGAATTCTGAGGAAGACAATGAACTGAGTGATGATGGTACTTTAAAATCTGCTGCTGTTGACAGTACAGATACTAGCACCCTCAGTACCAACGGAGAGGATATTACACAAGGGTATAGCTTTGACATTGAAAAATCTTTTTAATTGATTAAAATATTGTTTCATCTTTCGTATCAGTTTTTAAACATTTGGCAACTAACAATTCTTGGGAAATTTGTTGTTCTTTTACAAATCTCACGTAAGCTAAAAGTAAAGCTTTATTATGGCAACACATATAAAACTTATTGACAACTTGAAAACGAGTTCAACATGAAATATTAAAATGACATCATCAATGTAAAATCAACACTTGAAAACTTACAAAAAAAGTCACGTAATTATGTATGAACGAATCTGATGGTCTCGTCATTAAATTTTTAATATCATAAAATAAAACAAAGTGAACAATAAATAATTATTAACACAAAATAAATTGTAATATCAAACTGTAATTATATTGAACAAAAGAAAACCATAAAATTATTTTAACCAAAGAGTAATAAATTAATAGAAATGGATTTCTAAATAGACTAATAACACCCTAGATTTTTCCGGAAAATGTTTATAATGCTACCCTGACTTAAATAATTACTAATTTAATCAACATACATAAAAGATTACAAAAATAGAAACGAAACATTAGTTATAATTTAGCAATATTTTTTACTCTAAAATAGGTCATCCTCGAATTTTCAGTAAACTGTTACAACAAACAATCCGAAGCCGTCCAAATGATACAGTTGCGAGAGGTCAATACTCGGCGTCAATAAAATCACAAAAGATTTAAATCACTTTATTGACCTTTTCACAATACACGTAACTTTAATTTAACACAGGAAGAGAGTGTACCCTTTACATCAAATGATGAAAGGAACAAAACAATTCCATCAAAACAGATAATGAAGTTCTTTACATTAACGGAGAATTTTTCATAAAGACGACAAAATTCTATCCGGCTTGCTGTAACCACACGATCCCGCTGAAGCGGTCATCAAGTATCCTGCAATACTAAAGTCACTAAACGAAACAAAAATGTATGTTCCACCACTCGTGTATCTTAATTTAACTGATTAGACCAAGACGGTCGTTCCGTGTTTCCAAAACCAGCCTTTGAGAAACACTCGCAATACAAAAAACTCGAAAGGACAAATTCACGACGGATTAACTGGTGTTAGCAGGCAAGCCGGGGCGGGCGCTGGGCCTTGCGGTAAATTAAAAATGGAAAAGTACCACACGTTACTTTTTAAATGTAAAAGCGACCTTTCATCCAAACATTAATCTGTATATGGCAAGCGTTTCTTGTTGGAAACAAAACTCGAATGCAAACAAAAATTCCTTGAATTGATATTGACATAAAAATACACTAAAGATTCATGGACGATACCATATTGAAATAAAGCACTTTTTGGCAATAAAATGACTGGTATTACATATCAAATTTCATATATGAAGCCTAGATAAAACGTTCTTACAACGAAGAAATGATTTCACCAACAATGAAAGAAACATAAAACAATTTGTTAAATACATTTTAATTTTAATATGTTGTCTTTGAACGTGTAATGTTATTTTAAAATTCGCACTAAATCCGCCCCTGTCTTTCAATCTCGTTCAGGTATTTGTTTTCCTGATGCGTAATATTCAAATTATTTCATTCTATAAACGAATGTTTGTTGCAATGTTATTCTAAAGAATTGATAACTTTGTGGTATCGACTTCTGGGCTCCGGTAGACGTGCTTTTTGCTATTTCCCAATATAAAATTCCTGGAACCTTAGTCGCGAATGCTGAAGTCACACAGTCTCGATTGAGTCAGGTTTAAGCTGGTAAATCTACGAAGTGGAATTTCCCATTGTCCTATAAGACTCCCTGTATTTTTAACCTGTTAGGGCGTGCATCTGACTTTCGAACCCCACTCCAGTAAGTACACATTGCGCCACAGGAGACGCAGAGAGAGAATAGGCAGTACGATAAGAGCTGCGTACTCGAACCAACGTACGGGGATAATTTTCGGCGTCACCCTACAAATCCGAAGTGGTTACAAACCGAATTTAATTGAAGCGATTTTCTTAGTAAAAGAGAGATCGGACTCGAGAAATCCTATTTCGTCGGGTCTTTGTCGTGTTATTCACGGAGGAAAGCCGGTTTGTTTACCAAAAAGCGATGCTTTGAAAGCTTTGTTATTGTGGAAGCGTTTTCGCTTAAATTATAGTTACGCTGGTATTTCCCAGGAAATAAAAATTGTAGAGGGTAGAAACGCAACAATTTTGGTCCCGTTGGTGCAACGTTAAAGGGTCTGTCGAGAACAGAAACTTCCCGCCCCGTAAAGCGTCGGTCTGTGTGTTTTACATCTTGGAAGCTCCGTGATCCGAATGGAGTAAGTAAACTTAAAGAGCGTTTGAGACTCAAAGTGGTTTTGGTTATTTTTAAAGTTTGTGTATAAACACTTGGATTTTGTTCTTGTGCTTTTTGGTTATTGTTAACAACAGTGATTGTTGGTTGAAACCTAAGTTCCCTTGAACATTGGTGAACGTGAAATTTTGCGTCGAATACCACGTGCATTAGCTGCTGTCGTGGGAATCAGACCTGCACGTATCACCTGGAAGAAACATTGTCGTTATAGTAAGAAAGACCTGTTTTGTTTTGCTATTTGAGTTTTAATGATTGTTTCATTTGATAAAAGACTAGGAGAACGTGGAATTTGTGAAATATTCCATACGAAAACCTTGCTTAGGCAAGAGTAGTTTCGTATCTCCTCATTGAATTATAATATTTACGAGTAATAGTTTTTAACTAATTTGTAACAGTCACGTTCCCAGGTAATTTTAGCTGGCGTTTGTTAAATTGTTGCCACTTAAAAATTTATTGTCAAGGTTATCTCGGTTAAATTAATTTAATATCTAGATTTTGATCTTTTGTTCCTTACTTTGAAATTTTAACGTAACAGAATCCTTTTTTTGTTTATTGTAATAACTTGTTTTTATTGTTACTTTCTCATTATTTGTTTATCAACTTTGTTCTCCAGTAAAGATATCAATTCATACCATTTATTGACATTCTTTCGTAGTGTTATTTTGTTTTTTTATATTCTTGTTTATGTGTGTTTAATCCATTTTTATTATTGTTTTAATAAATGTAAGAAAGGTCGATTATTTACATTTTGTATTTTTTTTTTGTAAGTGGATCTCTGGTCCAGACAAGCAGCGTTAATTTCGTTACTTTGTTCGTTTGGCTATTAAAAAGCACGGTGGTGTAAATTTCAATTAAAGGTCAGATACCTTTGTTCAAGAAAGAAGTAAATATTAAACTGGTATTTCTTTCTTGGATCTTCTTTTTTGAAAAAGAAGGAAATCTTCAGAGGACTTCCTTGTCAGAATTGATGAAGACAAATCACGTGTTTATACAATTTTTCTTGTTTGTGTTGAGTCTCAATTGTGAAGCGTTAAAGCGAGTTTTAATAAAGCTTCCACGAGGTAAGTTACACACAGGGTGAGGTTTCGCAAGAAGCCTATATACAGGGTGTCGGATTCACGAGTAGTCGCGTGACCGACCATCAGAACCCTTCCATCTACGACTGCTGGCGCCTTCTTTTGTGAACATCTATCAGTTAGTAAGAGTTTTGGAAGTCTGTGAGCTTCTCTTTGTGTGGGGTTAGGTAAGTTCATTTGAGAATCCACCCCATCTGCGGCATGAGCTACGGGATTTAACATCTACCATTGGTCTGGACGGGACTTGTGCATACTTTTGAGCATCTTCCCGTTACAAACGAAACTTAAAGCAGAGTCCGGATAGGTACGCAACTTTGGAAAATGACATTACAAATTTGGAACAAAACTTTCTTGCTTAAAATGTTGCTGTTAAATAAATAAAATCGACGTGTTCGAGCATTCTTCCGATAGATAGATAGACGGCCGAGGTCGTCGGCCCGACTCCCACTGTGCGGTGCTTGACATTACTTGTATTTTATATACCTATTTATACTTATATTTTTTACAAGATGTAAAAATCGCTACTAATTTATTTATTGCTATTTATTTTAACTTTCATAATAATTAAAATGAGTCACAATTATTTTACTTTATATTAAACCTTTCGCGGATCCCCCGACGTTGTCCACGCATTTCCAAATTTATTTTAATTTGTTTCAGCGGTCACAAGGCCCCTGGGGGTCGTAGGAACCATTTTAAGGACCACTGGTCTAGAGAGCCAAGCGGTAGTTCTAAAAATTCTGATACAGGATAAATGTGTCGCAGATTGAAAATTTTAACTCAGCAAAATATATTCATAAGATTTTATTCTACCAAGAACAGCTGTTTCATGACGTAAACTTAGGACATAGATAGACTATTAAGTGTTAATTGTAAAAAGCATGAACAGTTCGTGCATATTCGCATTTTATGTATCAAAAAGAGGTTATATTAAAAATCTTAAGAATTATTTCGTTGATTGACTTTTTTGTAATCTATAGTTATCCTTAGATGCCAGATGTAAATTAAGCTGACTTCTTTTGCTTTTGTAGAATTAATTTCTACTTGTTTTATGGGATTTCACTCATTTAAAAGAAGTTATCTACATATTATCGTTCCGTTGGCTAATGATTGACTATTAGATTCGGAATTGGTTGCATCAGCTTTAATTAAATTAGGGCTATTTGCATGCGAATTTTTCTGAGATTTTTTGACATCAGTCTTTTGTCTAAACACCCTATTTACTTATTCTGTTTTAAACCGATTTTCTGTTTGCCTTATTAGTGTTTCTATTGTTTTCATTAATATATATGATCTTAAAGGAATGCGTCTTTTGTGTTGATAATTTCTTGATTATTCCTCAGAGGTTGTTTTGTAGGAAAATCTTTAGCTTCGTGTTATCGAAGCTATTTTAAATTGGTTCGAATTCTTTTTGTTGGTTGCCGTTTAACCCGAAATTTCACGGCACTTTTTTCTTATAATTTAGCAATAGGAAGCACTAAAAGTTTTTAAATATTTTTTTTTTAATAATTTGATGTATGCACAAAAAACGCTAAACATTAACACACATTTTGAATGTTGATAAATGACCGAGATGCAGAAGCATCCTTTCATTTTAAAGGTCGACACAGTAATGCTTACGGAAGCAAAAAAGCGCTTACGCTCCCATCCCCTTCCATAACAAGATGCATCAGGGGCTCGAAAGCGCGAATATTTAAAATTCTATGTAGGTACTAAGCAGAGATAAATTTTTTTTTGTATTTTCTGAACCAATCCACAGTTGACAGATATTCTTTTGGAGTTTTCTAATTGGCACATGAGATCAGCCGATTCACTTTTAAATTTTGTCTGAATGGCCATTGGTTGTAGATTTTGCGTTTCGCGTGCTCATTGATTGTTATGTACTCAATTACTTGTAATAGGTATTAATAGGTATTTTGATACGATATATGAAATTTGTGTGTAATCATCTTTTTGTCAATTAATTTCAATAAAGTTCCTTAAATTAAAGTGTTGTATTGTTATTTGATCTGCTCCTCTCATTCGCCCACGATCCAAGGTTCTGACTTGAGTTAGTAGAGCAGACCATAAACTGGTCTTTATTGTAAGTATATGTAACGCAACGTTACATGACAATCATTTATTTAAAATCTTAGTAATAATAAATAATTAGTTTTAAAAATGGGAAATAAAACTTAACGCCGCCAGTCAGCACGTCGTTATCGAGAAATAAACACATTTGGTATACAGCAGGCCAGTTTTAATAGTCGGCCTACCTTGCCTCGACTTTACTCGAATTGTATTCACGCGTTTGGCGGGTTCACGGCTGTTACTTACAGGTGTATTCTATAAGCAAATAGTGCGTATGTTGAACATGCATTTTTCTTTGCGCCTCATTTGAGAAACGACTCTTTTGGTCTAGATGTGTCCTAAGGATATAGTGAGCAAGTTTAATATAAAAATACGTTTCTAAATTTCTTGTTCCCATAAATACTTATTTTATTTCAAGCACAAATATTGTTTCTAGCGCAGTCTTTGAAACTTTATCTTACTAAATTAATAAACTATTACCAGTTATAGACGTTAGCACGACTTGTGATAATTAGCAGAAAATTCGCTGCAATGAAATGATTACTTGTATGGGCAGAACTATAAATTATAGTTTTTAAATTAGAACTTACCCAAATAATGCCGATGATAAATAAACGAATGTAATTCCCTTATCAAGTGTAAAGGTGAAGATTAGCAGGGATACAATGGTTAATATGTGCACAGCTGCAATTGTGGCCCTAAAACAAATATTTGATATTATCAGTTAATAGTTAATACACACAATTATGTTTATGTTTTTAATATCTAGCAGTACTTTTGTAGCATAATCAATTTACTGCTCGCTATTTATGGAATTACCTCACGTTTGCTTAATAAATTAGCACGATCGCTGAATTAACAGTTTGAAGTGGCTTTATATTCTTAGCCAAGACACAAATAATCAAACATAAGTTAGACAGTTAAACAGTAATAAAGGAAAAATTCTTTAAATATAAGCATAGACTTTCTACTGTCAAGTTTTACTTTTTTTTGTAATGTAAGTATACCAACTTACTTGAATTTTTTGAATTTGTCGAGGACGATTCCACAAATAATGCAACTGATCATTCCAACAAATACTACAATAAGACCAATTCTTCCAGCATCCTCAGCGGAATCCTATAGACAGCAAAAAGTACTTAAAAATAAAGATTGACTCAAACGTATAAAAGCTCTTGTTAAATGTTCTGCACTGATTACTCAAAATTTGGATTTAATGGCTGAACTCCGACGTTTCGTCTTTTATTCTTATATTTTGTGTATTAAAAATGACAATTTACCTTATAGTATTTTAGAATAATCTGATTTAGTAACTGCATAATGGCATAACTCACACCCGTCGCCATTCCATGAGATATAATGAGCAATACATACGACCGATTGGTAAATAAATCTTTCAAAGACTGTTTCAAGTTGGAAATTTTTATTTTTTCCTCTTCTTTTTGTAACTGAGCCTGAGATGGAGGAGATGGTGGCCGATCTTTAAAAACTGAAAAAAATTAAACGTTGTGTTGATCGGATAGAGACTGTAATAGTTGTTAGCTATGGATTATTCTTTGATAATTTATGTTTTGTCTTTTAAATTACTTGTTTGTTTTAAACTGGTTTATTTTAAGTAAATTCAAGCTTTAAAGTTAGACTAAGTAAAATGTAGAAAAATAATAACGCAAGTGTCTAATCATACTTACAAAAGCATAACATTACTAACAGGAAAGTGTTAAGCACTGCTACAGTAGTTAGCATTATGTATAAGCCTTGTCTAGTAGTGCTACTATCTGCTTGACTGTTAATTATTATTGGTGGTATTAAGAAACCAGTACCAATGCCTATCTGTAACATAACTAGTATAATTATACTCATATTTTTTATTTTATTTAATTGTATATATTCTGTTTGATTGTGTAACGGAACTACGTTATTATGTGATAACAATTTAATAAATAAAATTTTGATTTTACTTTACCTGAGTCCCAAAAAGACCTAAACTACAAGCAGTAGATGTTTCTTTAGGCCCAAACCAGACAGCTGCCAATTTGGAAGGTACCGGCAACATAAATATCTCAGAACAGCCAATAATACTTTGCCCTAAAATTACTGCCCAAAACCTATCAGGCGATACAGATATTAACTTCAACCACGCTCCTATACATGTTCCAACCATTCCTGTGAGATACGCTATTCGAAGACCCTAAAAATGCAGTGCAATTATATTGTACAGTTATAAAAAGGGCTTAGAACACCATACCAGAATATCCAAAAGACAACTTCCTCCCCAACCGAAAACTGCATACGTCAATAAATATACCATGGATGTCCAATCTACCGCTGTATATGGTATTTCGTAGTAATCAACTATTTTGTCAGCTATTATAGAGTACTGAATCCATTGCATTGTACTACTAGCACAAGAAATGATGTATAGGATAAGTATTATCCATCGTGTTTTATACAACTTAATCTCTTGTACGGGTTGTATTTTGTTTGCTAATTCGGTCATTTTCACTTAATCTAAAATGTAATAAATGAAATAAAATGTCTACAGCTATAGAGTCATTTCATCTCAAATCGCACAATTTTTGGAGAGAATTGACATTTATGTCTTAGACGTTACTAAAACTTTTTTTTTAACGTTTAGCAAGACAAAATAAGAGATACGTATTTTTTAAACCTGCCTAGTTTCATTTGGGGTAATTATCAAGAGTCAAAGTTTCCAAAAATTTGCGCGCACTGTTTCATTTAAGTGTGTATATATATATATATATATCTCTTGATTTATTTACAGCAGGAGCATGCAATTTAGCTTAATTTAAAAAGCGAAAAGTACCTTTTCATGACATGTAGACAACAAGCAGGTTCATGTTACTTACTATGATTTACACGACATTTTATTTTTTAAAATTTTAAACATTAATTCAATGTTTTGAAGTCCAAAAAAGATATGTACATATTCTTTGATATTTCTTCTATAAGCCTGCACAATAACAAAATAGAATATTCCTTTTAGTCAGTCGATAATTACTTATTGAGCGTCGTGCGACCAAAGCCAAAAATAGCACTGTGAGATGCACAGACAACACAATTAGACTCTTCTATTTAATTTTAAATTAAAAATAGGCTATATTGCTTCGCACTACCTACATATACATAGATGCTATTAGAAAACAAACTATGCATTACATTTCTCAACATTAAAAAACATTGTACGCAGAATCGAATTTATACAATGTCTCTTCTTCAGTGTTAATAAAGAATTATAGCACAACATTTAGTTTTTTGATAATGGGACGAAAGAATATTACTTTAAGCTACGACGCGTCGAAGTTACGTTCTCTGCCTGAACCGCAAATTTTCACGTTTAGCTTTACACTAGTTATCAGAAATAAAATTTATAATTAATATTAGCAATGTTCTTCTGAGCAAAATCGAACAACTTCTCAGGCGTTGTGATTGGGTCGTGTCTTGGTTGACAACTTTTAATGGTACTTCCAATTTCATGGCAAGACGCCTTTCCACGTGATGTCGCAAAGAAGGTGCCACTTCAGCATCGCTTCCAAAATTCTCTCTGGGATTGATTAAATTTTTTTCTTGTTTTTGTACTGAGCACAGGCTCAAGAACAAACAGAATGTGTTTTATGGTTTCTAAGAAAATGTAATGCTTTTGGGCATAGTTTGGCAAACCTGAATAAGCTTATTTTTATTCAGGATGTTTATAAAACAGAGGTAATTTCCTTTTAAGTTAACATAAAATTACCCTATTCTGAATTTTGTATTCTCCTTTTTCCTCTGCATCACAAAAATTTTAATATTGTCGACACCACAGAAGATTCTAGTTGATGTCCGAATTTTGTATCAGGAAACGACAAAATTTATCTCTGGTTCTGTATAGCTGCATAAGTTATCACCAATAATGCGTAAAAACAACAAAATACTATTTGACCATACTAAGATTAGATTCAAAGAATTAAAAATTTAAATTCCTGAACTTGTTTGTTTTTGTAAAAACTTTGGATTATTTAGCTATTGTGATTTCTCCTATGACGAGTCTTCTACAGGTCAGTTTTTAAATATAGACCCGTTTAGGATTAAGTACTTTAGTGTACAGTTTTAGTTAAGAAACGATCGTCGTCTGCAGTAGAAGTTGGAGACTAACCGAAGATAGAAAACTAAAAATGAATTTTAGAAAATAAAAAAAATTATAGATGTAAACATTACAGAGTATTTCTAAATTGCATCTTCTTCTTCTTACGGTGCCCTATCCGTTCTGAACGTTGGCTATCATCATTCATCAATGCAATGCAAATTTTGCTCGTGACGCTGCAAAATAGTTTAGTTGATGTTTTCCTAAACCATTTGCGTAAGTTAGGAAGCCAAGAGATCCTTCTCTTTTTGGGAACTCTCTTGCCTTGAATTTTTCCTTGGAGAACATTCTGACGCAGCCTATACTTTGTTTCGTTCCTTATTGTATGACCGAAATATTCCAGTCTTGGTCTCTGGATCATAAGAGAGTTTCCTCGTTTGTTACTCTGACGGTCCACGGTACTTTTAAAATCCGCCGATGGATCCACATTTCGTATGCCTGCATTCTCTTTTTAAAATTCCCTAATACAGTCCATGTTTCACAACCGTATAACAATACAGAGTAAATATAACTTGAAACAATGCGTCTCTTAAGCTGTAAAGTTCTTCTTCTTCATTTTGAAAAACACGGCTCTAGTGTTTTTTGATTCGACATTTTATTTCTTGTGTATGATGCCGTTCTTTATTGAGTGTATATCCAAGGTAAGTAATCCTTGGTACTCAATCTATTACTTGATTGTTTGCGTATAATACCGTTCGTTGTATCTTTGACTCACTTATGACCATGTACTTTGTCATCTTTATATTTAATCTGAGTCCGCACCGTTCACTCTCCTAATCAACCCTATTCATTAATTTTTGCAGGCCCTCCTGGCTATCCGCTATTAATATGGTGTCATTTGCATATAGGAAATTGTTAATGGCGTTGCCATTTACCTTAATGCCTTCGTTAATTTTTTCTAGCGCTTTTCTCAAGATTTGTTCTGAATAGAAATTAAACAACAGGTGCGATAACACGCAGCCCCGCTAGACTCTTTTCTAGATCTTTGTAAGCTCAGTGTACTGACCTTCGACTAAATTGCATAGAGATTTAAGGGAATTATTTCACGGTAAAAAATAAGACGAAAATCTAGTTTGAATGTTTTCCAAAAACGCTTCCCTGTAAAGCTACACCGTCTTGAAATTTTGCTAAAAGAGCAATTTTGTTAACAACTCCGCAACCGTTTATGCTGCAGTAACAAAATTTGATATACATGCACCACTTATCAAGGCCTTTTTCTACTCTTAATTTATAAAAAGAGGCCGCTTTAATCTTCAGAACTCTTTAGTCCACAGAAGTGTCTAAAATCTATTATTATTTACATTTTACATTTACATAGCCTCTTTCATTTGAAAAAATCTTTTGGAATAAAGACAAACTAAGAACGAATAAAGGCCTTGATAAATAGTGCATACATACCAAATTTTGTTGTAAACAAACTTTTACGAAACTATTAAATAAAATTGCCCCTTTTTTAGCAAGAACTTTAAGGCTGTTTTTGATTTTCGGAAAACATTTTATTTAAGTTTTCTTTATTACTTTTAGTCGTAAATTAACGCTCTTATATTTGTTCATAAAATTTGAAAATACCTTGTATAATTAAGAAACCTTAAAAATTAAAATAAAAGTTACTTTGAGTATAGCTACTGAACGGGTTTGTATGCATTTTCTTATCCTTGGTGGGTTAACATTCGGAGGGCAGATATCTTTCTGCTTTATTTCTCTTTCTACACATAGATGAATAGAAGAAGGATGCAAGCTGCAACACAACTAATGGGTATACGCTTCGACTGTTATAATATAGAAAGCATGAGTCAAAGGAAAAAAAGACTTAAAGTTTTGGTGAACTTGTACAGTTGAGATAATCCTAAACAAGTCTCTCTTCAAAAATTGACCTATATGTGACATATTTGTAAGTACATTTTGTATTCTTTGCAGTTTCTGATAGGGGTGAATCTGCCACGTTACCGGAAGAAAACGTGAAATTTTTACTTTCACAGTTTTTGTTCAATTTACCTCACTTTGTGAGTTACGTACCTATTTAGTTCTTGAAACACTTAATTTTTATACACAATAATTTTCATCAGAGGAACCAGATTCAATTTTGTTTGGATTTCTGAAATTTTAGAAATCTTTGTCTACAAATACCAAAGATTTTCTAACTAAGAGACTATTATGCATCTTTTATTTCTAGCTTTGTTAGAGTTGCAGGGAGTTACGCGTTTTAAGCTTTTTCCTATAGTTCTTGATATTGAACGGATTGAAGCATAATAATGTCGTTTTCTTTTTGGGACACAGGTATAATCTACAATAAACAAATACAGCCTGTATAACCGCGGACACTGTAGCCACTTGTAGCCAGTGCGATTTTATAGAATTAACTTAAACCTAGAGCTACAAACTTCCATTCAAGGTTATTTGCTAAGTATCATTACGCAGCGCCATGCAGGTAGTACCTCTCAGCACACCGATACGGCAGTACTTAAATGTTCTTAAAATACAGTTTTAATTGAAATTTCATTCTAAAATTTGAATTGTACGTAGAAAATGCATTTTAGCATATAATGGAATTTTCTCAGATTTTTAGACAATTGATTTAACGCCCTAATTTGCAATTCAAGAAAACAATCTTCCAAAACCTGATGTTTCATGACTGTCCAATTTTACATGAAATGGCTCTATAGTCAAATAAGAAAATTGCCTTAGTAGTACTATGCAGTAATGAACAATTTTAGGTTTGCAACTTGCTTTATTAAGAAAGCTGGTATCTGCATATTTTAGAATAATTTTTAACTGAACAAATTATTACGTAGGAAAACATTAGTGTGATGT
Source organism: Ignelater luminosus (assembly GCA_011009095.1). NCBI lineage: Eukaryota > Metazoa > Arthropoda > Insecta > Coleoptera > Elateridae > Ignelater > Ignelater luminosus. Next base: position 25,442 of record VTPC01001145.1, read on the forward strand.
TTTGATCTTATTAATTTATTTCGACAATTCTACGAAAAGGAACCATCTAGGTGTACCACAGTGTACACCACACAGGTTGTCAAATCTGAGAGTCCGTGGAAAATCTCTACGTTATTGTACAAAAACACCACCTGCGTCTAACCTACAGGATGTGCCGAAATAACACCGACAACGCTTAACCACTGACTCTGGGGAACAAATAACAATTCATCGAGAAAAAGTTAGGTAAAAGTTTGCCGTTTTTGAATTATAAGCTGTCAAGGTCAACACAATTTTCTCTTAATGCTTTAACTGCGTCTCACTGAATCTATCGATGGTAATGAAATTTAGTATGTTGGTTTGTGGATACAGAGTTCTTTAGTTGTACACGCACACCTCTATTTGAAGGCCCAAAACGGTTTCTATGGGCAAAACTTTAAAATTTGAGTACTAACGTATTATTTAAAAGTTAACTTCTGCGAAAAAATTCACCTCTTAATGTTTTTGTAAACTCAATCGCGCAGCGCATTAATCTAAAATTGTGGCGTTACAAGACGTTTAATATTAGTTAAAAAAAAATCCAGTTAATAAAGCTAATTCTGATGTTGAGATTCCTAGAAAGTCAGTGCAAGCATTTGTGATCAGTTCGTGTTGCAATATTTCTAATATCTGTTTCCGTCTTAGTCAATCGGATTTCACTGTACTTGCGTCGTCTTTTTATGCAAGCTTGGAATCATTCGATAGCTAGCTTAGTCAAGTGTATCAAAGGAAAGCGATGGATCAACAATGAATTTCAATATAGTTTTAATTTTTTGTAATGATAAACTTAGTAAAGAATGTAATTAGAATTTTGGCTGTGATCACAAGACGATTTTCTTGTGACAAACTTTATTCCCTGGATTTGGTAAGATCCTCGCTAATTTTATACTACTTAAAAGAATCTTGAAAGTACACAACGAATTGTGTCTTCTTAATTTATAACATTCTACGAGAAAAGTTAACATTCTTGTATTTAAATCTTCAAAGTAAAGTCTTGTAATATATCATTAATCATATCAATCATTAAACATCTTAATTTATTGATGAACTAGTAATTAAGATTAAAAATTTCATCTCCAAGAATAATCGCGATTAACAGTGATAGACTATCATGGTTAATCGCATACAACGTTTGGCAATTTAATTAGTCATTAAATCGTGCAAAGCTAATAATTGAAGTAATCGTTAATCTTGGCATTAGTTGAGCTAAACGATAGACGATTAAATTATCTGTTATTCTTTCAAAGTGACCGACAGTCCGAAAATTAGTGTTATTCCGGCTTTTGTCTTTTAATATAAATTGGAATACAATGTAGTGCCAAATAAGTATAGCGCTAAAATAATTATATTTGATAAAATTTCCTTATTGATGATCCAGGGAAGCAGAATAAGTTTCCGAGCAGGTTGGCTAATCAAAAAAGTTTAATACAGCACTTTAATCAATGAACGTTGAGTTATTAATTTGTCTTTAGAATATTTTAAAATAGTTTAGTTATTTAATTTACTTCATGGCACTTATGTTTTAAGTATGTCAATTGTCAATGAATATTGAAAAAACAACAGAATTAAAAATAAATGTCACATTCAAACAATTAATTAACACGAGGGTTGCTATTCATATTTCTGGCCTTGGCAACACTGACTGTTTTCAGGCGTCAGCTGACATTTCCGGTGTAAACTTTACATTGTTGAACATAACCTCAACCATAACAGTTTGTCATTTGAGAGCGATTAGTGTTGTTTGCAGTTAATTGAAAAGTGCATTCCCTAGTAAAAAATGGAATTGACCCGTGAACACTTTCGTGCAATTATTTTTCATAACTTTCGACGTGGATTATCACGACAAGAGAGCATCAATGAACTTAATACATTATACAGCGGTGAAGCTCCATCCTACAGCACTGTAAAAAACTGGTATAATGAATTCAAACGTGGCCGATGTTCACTCCAGGACGAAATCCGTGAAGGCCGTCCAAAATCTGTCGTTGTGCCTGAAAACATCAATGCTGTGCGTGAACTGATTAAACAAGATTGTCATGTGACATACGGTGAGATTGAGGCATCTTTGGGCATTAGTATGACTAGCATCAACAGGATATTACATGATCATTTGGCCGTAAAAAAAATTTGTTCCCGTTGGATCCCGCATTACCTGACCAATGCTCAAAAGAAGGCTCGCGTCGACTGCTGCATTGAAATGTTGAAAAAATTTGCGAAAGGTGCATCAAAGGCTGCGTATAACATCTGCACAGGTGACGAATCATGGATCTACGCATATGACCCCGAAACAAAACAGCAATCAACTGTGTGGGTCTTTCAAGACGAGCCAAATCCAACAAAAGTTGTTCGCGGAAAAAGCACATCGAAGCAAATGGTTGCCTGTTTCTTTGGCATTACCGGTCATGTGGCAACAGTGGCGTTAGAGCAACGTAAGACGGTCAACTCTGAATGGGACACAACCATTTGTTTGCCAGAAGTCATTGGAGAAATTCGGAAAACTTCAAAGAAAAGGCGAATCATTCTTCATCATGACAATGCAAGCTCTCACACCGCTGCTCAAACAATTGAATATTTAACCAGCCAGAAGGTCGAGTTGATGGGCCATCCACCATACAGCCCTGATTTGGCACCCAATGACTTCTTTTTATTCCCGTACATCAAAAACAAACTGCGTGGTCAACGATTTTCAACACCAGAAGAAGCCGTTTTTTGTTTCAAAACGCATATTTTGGAGCTGCCTCAAACAGAGTGGAAAAAGTGCTTCGAAAATTGGTTCAAACGCATGGAAAAGTGTATCAATCTTAATGGAGAATATTTTGAAAAACAATAAAACTAGTTTCGATCATAAATACTTGTTTTTTCATTGTTAGACCAGAAATATAAATAGCAACCCTCGTATCATTATGCGTAAGCTATAACAAAAAGCTAAAGAACCTTCCAAACCAAGCAACGACGCTTACAATTTATGTACGGTTATTCCGACTGTTAATCATTTTCAGGCATTAATAGATTGGTTCTTGTAATTCATTTAGTCGATAATCATTTTCTACAATTACCTAATATTGTTAATTAATTTAAATAATTAATACGATCAAATTTAGTTTAGTCAGTTAGATTAGTTTAATCGTTAATTCTTTCATGTAATTAATCTAATTGTTCATTTTTTTATGTAAATTACTATATTGTTAATTGTTTACAATTACTTTCACGATTACTTCAATTGTTTATCATTTCTTACTATTAATAGCTAAGTTAACCGTTGATGGTTTCGTGCGATTGATGATTAATTTATTCGTAAATCGTTCGTGACGATTGATAATTAGATTTTTATTCGTAATCGTTAATCTTCAATTTTTACTAAAATTTGGTTGATGGTATATCGTTTGGTAGAAATGATTCTTTATTTAATTTTATTATTGAAACTGTTGCCGCATGGGGTATGGCAAGTGTAGTAAAAAGGTTATCTACATATTAAAGTGGACATTTATAACATAATTAATTTTTAATTTAAATTTTGCATTTGTTATTAATTATTATCAACAGAGCTTCAGAAAATAATAACATAATTATGTAACTGACGTATACGGATGCAAAGTCCTCAAAGAAAACATTTTATTAGGTTCATACCTAATATTTTTATTTACTTCCATATTTATTAAAACTTGTGTATTAGAAAGAAGTAAACTAAATTATGAGAAGAAATAATATAAATACAAAA
>VTPC01001146.1:0-18634 GCA_011009095.1 Ignelater luminosus
TTTGTTTTATTTATTTGGTACGCTACCTACAGAACAAACATCAAAAATAAGGAAAGTATACAACGAACTAATTGATATCAATTCGAGAAGAAAATATAATATTCGCCAAAATAAACAGTACCGAAATTTAGTGTTATGAAGCTTGTTTGCGCCGCAAAGGTGCACATTTTGAACATTTAAATTACATAAATTGAAAAATAAATACAATTTTCATTTTCTGTACTGTTTATTTTACCGAACACTGTACCTACACAATCATTTTAACTGAAAAACGGCGAGACCATAATTTACGATACTTGTATTGAAACAGTTAATCAAAAAATAAAATTTAATTAAGGTGCAAAAATGTAGATGATATGAAAATGATGGAATAAACATTTCTGACAACATATAGTATAGTAGAAGAATTTTGATCAACTTGTAAATTGCAAAAAATCTCTATTTTACTATCTTAGGTTTACATTGAATACCTCACAGTTAAGTTACATTGCTTTTGTCTAAAAAATTTAAAAATGTCAGAATTTTTTAGAATGTACTCGGTATAACAGTCACTAATTTTTAGATTCTATACATCAAAATGAATCATCCAATATGTCACTCGGAATTCATCTCCTACAAATAAACAATTTAACAGCAGAACATGATAGGTCCAACTGTTACCAATATAATATGAAATACTTACCGGTCGATCTTGGCAAATTTTTCTTTCGATTCGTCTTCAGGTCGTCAAGAACCATCCATAGACACCTTTCTTAACAAGCTACCTTCAACTGTTTGTAAACGCACGATTTTTCCCAAATCTCCCATTTTTGACGTTTAACGATTTTTGGGATAGTCAAAACAACCCAAACGAAAACAATTTGTACTTATGTTGAATCATCAAATACCCCACGAAGAAAGAATAATGTTGCGGCATTTTGTCCAAATATTTAAAGGAAAGAAGAAACTTTCAGTTATGACAAGGCAGAAGTGACAAAGCAAGAAAAATCAAACAAAAATTCTACAAATCTTTTCTCAAGGCTTTGTTGTGTCGCATTCTCTAATCTCGGAGCGATCGGTCATTATTTGGTGTTTTGCCAACTCTTTGGAATTTATTAGATTTGACCAAGATTATTTGTCTTTTGTTTTTGTCGGGATTTTTTTGACAATGGTAACTTGTTTAGTAGTCCCCTCTTTGCAACTGTGCAAAACCAATTCTGGTATCTTTGTCCGTTACCGAGCAAAATAATTATCTTGCGCATTTTGGACACACAGAACAGTACCCCCAATCGACAATCTGACTGTCAAAAGCCTATGAGAGGCAATTTAACTACGCCAATGTAACATCTGAGCTACAAAAGAAAAAACTATGATATTGCAAACAAAGACATTCAAAGATATATAGGGACTTGAGTATGTAGAACTTAGTAAGCAGCAGCAGTTTGAAGATTAATAAATGTAGTATAGAGAGAAAGCAAGGTAGGACTAACTTATGGAGTCAAGATACTATACGTTGGCTTTAGAAATGCATTAGAAAACATAAAAGTGTCAAACCAAACGGTAGTAGAGAATTCATATTCCGAGATAGGGATTCACTCTCGAGGTTTCCAGACTTAAATTTTTACTCCCGGGATTAATTTCGGAACTAATAGCATTAATCCGGAGATCCCTAAACTCTTCTGGGATTGATCCCAAAGTGTTTTTTCTTATTTACTAAAAAAGAGGCTCGTAAACAGTTATTTATACGCAACGCACATTCAAGAACACAAAGTTTCAGCTGTTCACAAAATCACGCATTAACTAAACCATACTTCAGGTGTTTTCAGTTCTCCACGTGCTAAATTTAACTAGAGATTAACTGTCAACAATTTAAATATCAATAGTACCTACCGTAATAACTCATCTAAAATGCTTTATTAATTAACAAATAAAATCCCGTATTTTGAAATATCAAATTGGTTGTTTTTGCAGGAGCCCGGCATATCAAGATTCCAGGGTCTCGACATTGCATTCCTCTAACGACAACGATCAGATTGAAAAAAGGTAGAAATCAGATTGTCACAAAACAATGCCAGTCTGTCAAGACTGGCATCATTTCATGAGTAGTTTAACACAGACAATTTGCTGTTTCTAGACTTGTTTAGGTCTGGCTTGATTCTTATAATAGATGCGAACGAGTACAGAAACGTTCAGACGAATGCAGGATGTTTTGGGGACTTCTGAAAACATGACTTCTTGATTTTTCCAAGCACTGCACTCTTATTATTGACGTTTTGTATGTAATAAATACACACAACTGGAAGGTTAACGATCTAATAAAAGCGTAGCTAAACATCAATTGTCCAAACATGCTAAGTGCCAAAAAATTATTTTTTCAAGTTGTCTTCTAAGACAAAATATGTGCGTCATCAATTACATGCCGCAATGTATTTAAAAATAAATTCGTTTGTATAACCAGAACAGAACGACTGGTCTAAAAGGTGAGCCATTTACATAAATGCAAAGGAGATTACAATACCCTAATTCAAATATTCTGTTTAATAATTTTGACTGAAAATAGGTTTGAGTTTGATCTATAGATCAAGAAAACTTAAGTTATTAGAAGATGTTTCATACTGTTAACTATAGTTTCATTGGTAAATATTGACACGTTTGGTACAATTTTTATGATTATATGAGAAGATGATCATCAAGCCTGTTTGCTTCTTATTCAAGTGACGTTTTTAAATATTTTATTTTTGTGGCATCAAAACACGCCACCTTTACTTGCAATGAACCATCTTAGCAGAATATGTTCTTAGTAGTTCGCAGAAAGGTCAATTTGGTTTTTCAAAGCCTTGATAAGAAATACAGCGCTTTAAAGTTTTAATTTGGACTCAGACCATGCTACTTAATCAAAACCGCCAAAAACAGATTTGTTGTTAAATGTTATTTATAAGAAGATACTGGTGGTAATCTTGATATGCAAATTGAGTATGAGTCTGATATTATGATTTTTCTAGTTGAAATAGTTCAACTAAAATTTAAAAGAAGGTATGATGAGATATAACCAAATATGAGGTACTAAAAGATGGTAACTATAGATCTAAAAAACGATTCCACGAACCTTATACAGGTTTCACATTTCATCAGAAGACGAGTCACTATATCTGAAACCGGCAATATAATTTTGCAATTTTGAGTTTCACTTTTCCATAATATCAATGACACATTTTGCTGACTTTATTATCAGGTTATTGTTGACAGTTTGAGGCACGTTAGCTTTCAAATTTGAATCAAACTGGTGGGGTTATGACTCTATTTTATAGGTATCACATGTTATACTTCTATGTAATTTCAATTCTTAGTTGGTATCTTAGAAATGAAACTATGGACAAAATTATATAGTTGAGAGTGTCTCCACCATCTTGCTCATACGATACTCTATATTTACAATCCCAACTAGTCCAGCAATCCCTAGATGTTTCCAAAAGTAAACTTGGCGTGTTCAGAATTACACGGATTTTGGACAAAATTTTTAAGTCGATCTTCCGTGTACTTTGACATGAAGTTTAAATTCGAGCTAGACCGTGTTTGCTTTCAAAACGTATCTGACGTTTCGTGAGCCAATCGGTCCGGTTTTGCCCAAACTTGTCATTTTAAATACTAAGAATTATATTAAAGAAGTTAATTGTTTTAGTAAAAACCGGATAAACTCTTTCGTCTCCCTCAATGTACTTTTCTTCACGTCAGTATTTGCAAAACAAGGAAATTAAAATCTTTTATTCCTATAAATGTCTGTAGTTAGGGAAAAACTCAAAGTAGGTATATTACAGTCGTACGGATTCAACTGGATTCAGCGACTCAAAAGTCTGATTTAACTCAACAACGAACAACAACCTTCAAATTACTACGTAGAGTTTTACAATTTTTTTTGATACCATTAACATATGGATGGTTTTCTTAATACATCTGCACTATTGATAATTACTGAGAGTAACTTAAAATCCTTCTGTTATAGTATGTAGTACTTTACAGATTATAATCCCCAAAATTAACCACATAGCCTCCAGGAAACTTTACTATTTGCATTTCTGGAAACTCGTTTATCTTTGTACCTGTTTCAGTGTTTACTATTAGTGTCCCTTTACATTTTGTGCTTGAAATAGTTGTTTCGTACTCGCTATAGTGATACAAACGTAATTTATTGATATTTTATGTGTAGTCAACGAAACTAACTGCTCTTTTGGCCTCTGAATACTTACGTATGGCCCTAAAGCGACCTTAATTAGATAACTATGGTAAAACTAGATTTGAAAATTTTATAGAAATTCTAATTTTAATATTTTAATTTTGATATTTTGAATAATTAAATATTTAGAAACTTCATTTCAGTTTTCGTTTCACGTATCTACTAAACTAATTAACAGATTTGTCGGATTAGTCTCAATGAATTCACTGACTGTATACCGGCAAATTATTAGGCGGATTTGTGAATTTTATTAATGTAAAGATCCTCGCCTCTGTTTTGTCTGAATTCACTGAGGAAGTTCGTAGGCTATCATTTCCTTTGATTTGAATTTATGTGTATTTCATAAGACATGTTTCTAATTTCAGTGATTTTATTACGTTCGTTCAGCATACCGATTAATATTTTATTCCCTTATTGTGAAATTCGTTGTAACAACTAAGCTTTACAATTTTCCTTCATACAAAATTAAAATTAGATGAATTATGCAAAACGTTCTTATTTCGATCAATCATTCTAAAATTGGTATGCATACAGAGTCGAAACACCCCACACCATTTCTCTCTTAACTTCATTTAACACAAAATGCTATAGAGCAAGAAATTGGACTACAACAAAAAAATTTATTTTCCAATAACTGCTTTTTAAGTAAATTATGATTAGTAAGTAGCAAGAAAAAGTTTCATGCCACTGACCAATTGTTTTGAAATTTATTTGAAAACACAACGACAAACTGTATAATCAACTAGAAAAAAAAAATCAATGAGATATAACTCCATTTGTATGAAAAACGTAACACTACCATAAGGATTGGACTAATGCCTTGCAACAGCGGCTTTTATCATATTAAGATTAAGAAAGCATAATTCAATTCAATTGTATATCTTTTTACTACATTTGTGAGGAAGTGAAAAATACTTTTAAAAAACGTGTAATCTCAACAATGCATGAACTTCATTAATGTAATGTGCAATTCCTAAGAAGAATAAAAGCAATAAAAACAAAAGTATAGATAAGATAACATAGATATTTTAACTGTCCAAGTAGACGACTGTTTTATAAAAGTTTAGTGTTTCAGAAACAAATATCATTATTAAAAGCATTGCCAACAAGTTTTCATTAATATAAAAGCTTGTATTTAATAACAATAATAGCATTTTTATCGTCTATTATTATAAGAAAGAATTTGTTCAATTTAAAGAACGGAAATAGAGTTCACAGTAGCTTTTTCAGTCTTAAAAAAACTCTCTTGTTATGTTTCAGGAAAGATAGCAGTAAACAAAAACAAAGAACCGAATTACTGTCATCCAAAAATAACATTTTATTTTTTTTGCTTTTGCTGTATAAAAAATATTTTCAATGTTGACTCTTTACAAGATGTTCGTTTTTATAAAACAATACCAATTAACAGGTAAGTACTTCTTTTTAATTGGAGCAGATTCAATAAGTTTAAATTTATTGAATGAATTATGCATACGATGTGACCTGCATTATGTACCTACTGACAAATTATAGAATGAAAACTTGAACTATAATCGCACTATTGTGCCAGTTGTACATATATCGACCTAACCAATTTTATCTTAAAAGCGTGTTTAGAAGTGTTACAAAAGCGCAAATTGCTTTCTAATCATAAGAATATTTTATTATTTATTACACAATATACAATATTACTTTAATAAAATTCGTTTATTATTGAAGCAATTAACCTAACATTTTTGTTCTAAACATTTTCAAAAGTTTAACTCGACAACTTTTTTTTGTTTTTTCAAAAAGAAAAAGCAACTACTAAAATAAAAGACGACTTACTGGAAGTAGATTGTTGAGGAATCATGATAGGAAGATCTGGAAGAATAAAAAACCACAGAAAGAAAGTTCATCAGCCTCCACTAAAAACCGCCACAACAATAATTTCGTCTCGCCGCATGTTAGTATAACCTCTCAACATCACAACACTTAATTAACCAAATCCTAACAAAACCCCAATTTGTTATTATCGTCCTCATTGTAGAAGTAAATAAAAAAATTACGTGCAGTTTCCGGCTTGCAAAACGCTACTGCTAACGCGATTTTGTAGGTTAGATCATAACCGAATGCGAAAACGACGACATGCGTCTACAGACTGGCGCTCGCCGTCGTCGGCAGCAATATTGATTTGAAGGGTCTCCGACGAAGAACTGCCGCGAAAATAATAGCATCTGGTGCCATTCGGTGATTATGGGGTTGAGACAATGAGGGCTGTAGGACAATTTCCCTCCGAAACTTTGGAAAATCTTGACATAATTCCTAGGTGTTTGTGTTTGCTCACTCGTCAATTGCGCCTGACACAGCGGGGGTGTAAACTGTGTCACGTGACCACTGCGGATGATCAAAGAATTATAGCACGTATAGACGGCCACTGCTGGCATTAAGCATGTTTTAGTTTCGATAATATTCTTGGCCGATTTGTTTTAAATTTTTTTTTCTTCAAGTTAAAACATAAAATAACTAAATTAAAGCAATTTGAGGATGTTGCATAAAATACACTAAATACGAGTATATGCAAATAATTATTTGTACGTATTATTACACTGTACATTATATAGAAAACAATAGTCATTAGAAATATTACGAAAAGTTTCTTCTCATATTATACAAGTTGCAAAAGTTTTAATGTCTGGAATTACTTATCCTAGGCGCACGTGAAGATTAAACCCTAAGAGCTTCCTCCAGAGACTTGTAGGAAGGATAATGCTGGTTAATGTTTATATTTATTTTAAAAGTGTGCAATTTCGTAGAATGTTTGTAATTATAAATAAATACAAATTGGGTTTTATAACGTATAAATCAAGACAATTTGTTCTTAATCTTAAATTTACTTTATAATCACTGTCTGTTCCTAAAAACGTTATCCAGAAATATTGTCTTCTTTTTGTTGTCAATATACTAACTAACAAGTGTAGCAGTCAAAGAAGATTTGTAGTTTTATATTTCATTTAAATGAAAAAAACAACTGCAAGCACTTCGTATTCGACCAGCAGCAGTAAAAACAAAAAAAACCCCTACTATGAGAAGTTGTGAAACACGTTAGCAAAAGAAACATCATACTATTATTTAAAAACCACAAATTAGACTTTAGCCTAAAGAAAAAACCCGTAAACTGAAAAAAATAACAAAGTTTATAGATAATACAAACGAAAACTAGGAAAAGATACTTTGCAAAACCGTTTTAAACAATCCCCAAGACATATACTTAGTAATCGAGGTATCAATATTAAAGAATAGAAAACAATTCAATCTGCAAAAATATAAAAAGGTGCTTGATCTGTTGGGGAGCCTTCTTGCAGTATTTTGACCACACACTTTGGTTAACTCTATTATAATATAATGTTTGTGCAATAATATGGAAAATCAGCCATGAAACAAAAGAACATCTTGATGTTTCTTAGCTGATGATGGCGTAGCCGCCGAAACCGGTATTAAAAATAAAATTAAAAATTATAAAAAAATACTTTTTATTATCCTTCTAATTAGAAGAATCAAGCTTAGGCACAGAAGTTAGTAATGGGATACTATGCCAGTTGAATAAGCATGTCTTTACCCTGGGGATTAGGCACGTAATATTTGGGTCAGGTAGATTGCACCAAGAAGAGTTAAAAAAGGTGCAATAAAAAAATTCTAAACTTGAAGATACAAAACCCTCTTAAAAGTGTTACTACAACTAAAAAATGCAGTTTGCCTAATGACCAAATTTATATCTACCAGAACCTTCTCCAAGAGAACAGTAGACAGAAAGATAAGATACAGATCAAAGGTAAAAAAAGCTAAACTGAGAACATGTAATAAAACAACCATACCAAGACAACAAAATCAATAATCAAAAAGAATTCTGTGAAAATTTAGAGAATACTGAAATATACCATAGAGCATATATAAACAGTAACTATTATTATAATTACTGCGAAGATATTTGGTCAAATCCTTATATACTTATAAAAAGCCTAGCCTATGGATACCAGAAGTGATTGCAAGATGATATAAGATCGACGGTTAAACATACTATCATTTGGAAAATTTCTAGGCAGATTCCGCAAAATCCAAAATCCAAAATCCAGCACCTACCTTATTTTTCAAAAAAGAAATAAAAGAAATTTAAAAATTTATCAGTGACGTACAGACTGCTTTTATCTACGATCAGTGCGAGACTATAGGACTTTTGCACAGTAGATAGAATTATAAAGTGCAAACAAAAAAAGGTGTGCAAGGCAAACTTTAGATAGACCATGGCACCTACAAGAAAGGGCTGGCAGGGTTTTAGCCTGGGCTACTGTAATTTAGACGGCCCTGCATGGTGAAATGAACAAAAGTCAAAAAGCAACTTTATAAAGCACGAAACCTATCAAAGACTTTAATATAAAATATGATGATCCTGGTACTTGGCTTCGAGTAACCTCACTTAGCCTGCGGCTACTCAGAAAGATCTATAAATAATTGCCAAGATCTACAAGAATGGTTAACATGGTGAGCACTAGAAGTAACTCTTTACGTCTACCACATCGTATTTCTTTGCCACTCAAGAAACAAAAACTTAAACAGCTTAGCTTAATAATAAATAAACCTATGAAGAAGTTGTATCATATTCTTTCTCCTCAATAAAACAGCGCTAGATATAGGAAACAATATTTAACTTGAAAATTCCTTTTATAGAGTTCATGATTCTTACTAGGAAAATTGGAGAAAAAATGATGGAAGAAACACTTGTACTTCTAGAAAAATAATCTACCTCTCTAAGATTGTCGTTCGCAAGACTACATATTGACCTGATTAAATAAACGAGGTTAAGTCCTACACCTTACAATAGAATAAATGTGCCTTATTCTCTCACTGTGAAACACATTCATTACATCACGTAGGAATCAACGTTTTTGCTCTTTATTTGCTCACCTTGGAAAGTACTGAAAATTATTTTTTTCAAGGCCCTTCTGAAAAGAGATAGATTAAGAGAATTCAAGCTATGCGTTTATTTGTTAAACATCATCCCAGCATACTTGCTGTGTTAGATATCATTCTTGGAGAAATATCTGCACGATTAGCTATTCCAGCACTAAACACAACGAAAAGCTTGAAAGAATATTTCAGATTTTATAAATGTCTGCTAATGACGTATTAGCAGGTGTTGCTAACAATAACGTTATCATACAAAGTAAAGAAATACTTCTTGATGTCAAGACTGACCTTATAAGAGACTTACAATTAGTGCAAGAGATGCAGCACATATGTGACCAGTGGGAAAGTGTTGTTCAAGATGCAAAAATAGTTGCCGACGCAGTAGGAGTGCAACTTCAACTCCCTGAAAACCGATAAACTTCTATTGAACTTGAACAAGATTTCAGAATTTCCGTAGCTAAAGAGGCTAATCAAAGAGCTTAGCATGGGAGCCATACTTTAGGCTGCTAGAAACAACAAACGATGTGATTATTCGAAAAATACGGGAAAAGTAGGCATCTCAGTGTATAATTCTGTTTCCCCAGCTATCTTAAACCATCTACTTACAATTCGGTAGACAGATAAGCATTGTACAAAACGAAGAAAAAGTTGGAATATCAAAATTACCAAAGGTATCTTTCAGGGTACGCTGTGATTTTGTTTGGTTTTGTTTTGAATTTCCTGTTAACTTTACTACATAAGTTACAAGCAGATTATATGATAAACAGGATGTAAATAGATAAAGTTTTTTAAGAACAACATCAAACTCTATGCTCAATCAGGAAAATAAGCTACCCCTTGTTAACGTTACTGAAACCTTTACTATATAAAAGTGTTGTTTAGGCTAGATAAATGTTCACTAACGCATATAAGAGATCATCCAAATCAGTTTGTTCGAATTTTTGGTCAAATAATTTCAGTTTTAAGATCTAGAGATCGTCCATTAGCTTTACTCTATATGTTTATAGAAAAAGCAAATTGATCCTAACCTAGAACACCGTCGAATACAAACAACGTAATAGCTGCAGCTTTGGTATCTTTTTGGCATGTTCTTAATTGCCTTATCAATTAAATTTGGAAACTTTATCTTCACTTTCTTAAAAGAACTTGAATCAGCTTTTGAATCCATAGTTTGGGGTTTGATTCATGGAATTGATACATGTCTGCAAAAGCCATTTCCAATGTGTGGAATTCGTTTAAATTATTATTGTAACATCTTTTCTTAGTATGAACTGCAAGAATGATGTGACAAACTACAAACAGGCACTGTGCAAAGAAAAATCAGCTTATGCTATCGCGAAAAAAATAAGATGCCAATACGTCAGTTTTTATTTAATGAAAAACCATTTGGATTCTATCAAAAAAAGTTAATTTTTTCCGCACTCTGTATTAAGTCTTCAGAAGTGCAGAATAATAACTACTATAGGTATTAGATATTGCTATCAAAAGAATTAAAAGTATAGGGAAATCTAGATTATTTGAGTCAGTAAACTATTCAGCAAGCCTTAATTATTTGAAATAATTCCAGTTTTACGAGACGACTTTTGCTTTTATAACCTGTAAATTGATTTTGTAATTAACAAATTCCAAATTCTTCATAATTGCAGAACTAGCTTTCTAGCTAATCTGACTATCGTTACGTCGTGTTGCTTTGTCACACTGGTAGTTTGTGGCAATATGGTAGCGGTTTAGGTAAAACAACTAACTTCCAGTATACTGCTGCCTACAACAGGTTCATCTTTTTGACACACGCCAATTACAACGGAATAGAGGCGGCAAGTTTCCGTGAAGTTTTTTTTGTTTTTGGTGGCTCAATGAGCATCGTATATTGCGGTAATTGCAATTGTCCAAAAGTACTGCTTATGTTTGTATATACAGTGTGTACAGAAAGTAAGGCACAAATTCATTTATGGCGTTATTTTTAATTTTTTGGAAGAATGCTTGAACACGTCGATAATATATATTTATTTGCAATATTTTAAGCAAGGAATTTTTGTTCCAAATTTCAATGGCGTGAGGACGCAATTTTGCAAAAGAAATTTAAATACAAAGGGTATTTGCGTAATAACTCATTTTGAAGCTCTCACTGATATACGTTTAATGTCCAAGTTTTAGGAAATTTCAACTCCCCAAAACATCACCACAACCAAGCATTATCAGTATTTAGATTCTTTCTGTTTCAGATAGTTTCATCATAAAAAACTTCGATTAATTCGAAAGTTTGCAGTTAATTATAGTTGACAGTTCTAATGACAATTGAGAGCTTCAAAATGAGCTATTACACAAGTACTTTTTGTATTTAAACTTTTTACAAAATGGTGTCCTGACACCATCTTGAAATTTTGAACAAAAATCTTTTGCTTAAAATATTGCTGATAAATCAATAAAATCAACGTGTTCAAGCATTCTTCCGAAAAATTAAACATAACACCATGCCTGACTTTTTTTACACACTGTATATAAAGCAGCTTTGCTACAGCTGTCTTAGCCGTTTGCTGCATTCTTATTGCTATTGCTTTTTGCTTTGTCATGCGTTTTTCTGCAAATCTCTTCTATCCATTACTGTTTCAATTCCATCCTTCCATCGAGTTCTTGGTCTACCTTTTTTCCTTCGTCGTTTTGTTATCCATTCATAGCATCTTTTGGGTACCATATGGTCCTCTATTCTTTTCATGTGTTCGTACTACAATAGTTGTTTGTCTTCTACGTTGTATGACAATGTCTTCTCTGCTAGTCTTTTCCTGATGGTCTCTGTTTTTATGCGATCGAGGAGAGTGACACCATAACATATTCTTAAATAATTATTTTCCATTGCGTTTATTTTTTGCTTTGACTCCCTACTCAGCGTCCAGACTTTAATTCCATATGTTATTGTGCTTTCTACTAGTGATCTAAACATATGTAGTTTGGTTTTGTTTCTTACATTCTTATTCCACAGCACAGTCTTGAATTTAGTTTGCTTATATTTCTTGTAAGAAAACGTGCTGTATATTGTAATAAATAAATTATTTCTTAATGTAAATTTGTTTTTGCACAAAATAGCTTTAAATTTTATTAATGTATTGCTGTATTTATTAAGTTGTTTAAATTATTGCAGCCAGCAGAAAAAAATATATTATGCAAGGTTAGGTTGGTAAAATTATACGAACCTAAAATGTTTTGGTATGTGTTTTACATTTCTTACGTTAAATATAATTTATTACTTTAGTAAAAAATTAGTGAATTCTTAAAATACGGTATACGTAAACAAAATAAACAATAGGAAAATAATTATTGTATAATAACGTATTATTCTTCGGAATTATTAGAATTAAATAAAGCAAAAATTTTCCGTTCTTTTGAAAGCAACCAATAAGTAAAATAGTTAAAGGATAGTTTGTTTATTTTGAAAAACGGTTTCTAAAATCCTTCCAACAACTCTTTTCTGCGTGTTACATCTTTATCTTACTTTCAAAGTATGATATAAAATTAGTTTTCCTACGTAACTACCCAAACCTAATTGCAGGTGAAAAATGAAGAAGTCAAATAAAGTTATGCAATAGTATTTATTAAAGAAATTCCTATTGTTTATTCGTGATGCTTAATAGTTAATGTAGGTTTGTTTTATTATTTTAGTATTTTAGATATACAAGGTCTGTTCAAAAAGTATCGCGAATTTTGAATTTCCGTGGGTTACGCATATTCGATTTTCGATTTTTTTGTGGCGTTATGTTGGTACTCATGTCCCTCACTTATGCCAACAAGTTCGGTCATTTTGAATGTTCAGTTAATTTTTGACAGTTGTTTTGCTTGGACGTGTTTTGGCTCGTCTTCGATTTTTGCCTATTCCAAAAGATGGATCAAAGAATCTGTATCAAATTTTGTGTGAAAAACAAAATTAAGTGCGCGGACGCATTCCGAATGTTGACTGTGGCATATGGTGAAGCTACCTTGGACCGAAGCAACGTTTATCGGTGGTACAAAATGTTCTCACAGGGCCGAGAAGATGTGAACGACGAAGAGCGTGCTTTTGGTTTTGCTTACAGTTTTCTTCGATTGCAGGGGCGTGGTGCATCATGAGTTCTTGCCACAGGGTAGAACGGTCAATAAGGAATATTACCTGCAAGTTATGCGCAATTTGCGCAAAGCAATCCGCCAGAAACGCCCGGATTTGTGAAAGAACAAAAATTGGCTTTTGCACCATGATAATGCCCCTGCGCGAATTTTTGGCCAAAAACAACACACTAATGATGCCGCAGCCACCGTATTCCCCAGACCTGCCCCCCCTGTGACTTTGTCTTGTTCCCGAAACTGAAGAGGCCCATGAAAGGACGACGCTACGCTACGATTGACGAGATAAAGACGGCATCGAAGGAGGAGCTGTACAAGATCACAAAAATTGATTTTTTGAAGTGCTTTGAGGATTGGAAAAAACACAAGTGTATAATATCTGATGGGGATTACTTTGAAGGGGACAAAATAGATACTCATGAATAAATAAATAATTTTTGAAAAAACACAAAATTCGCGATACTTTTTGAACAGACCTCGTACATATAGCAGCACCAACAGCTAGCTCAGTTGTGTAGAGAAAGGCTACAAACCACTTTAAAAAAGAGCTGTAGCAGGTAGTCATTATTTTATCTGGATATTGTAGGTAAGTAGGTTAAAGTGCATGCAGAGGTATTTGCTCAAAAAATATATAAAAGCGAACAGAAAGAACTAAAACGAATTAAAAAAATATTTCTGACTTTGATTAATGAGTTCAGAAAGTAATTACATCCTTTGATGAAATTGTATTTCCATACGCCTTAGCCAGTAGTCGACGAATATCTTTGGGACGCGACGTTGCAGTGGTTGCTGGCCAAGTGTACTACGGGCCGTCGACAAATCGACGATAAATGTCTGTTGGGCTTTGTCTATTAGTAAATAATAATTTATTTATACTTAACGACACTGATAATACCCTTCTCTCATTCCACAGCACAAGTCTGTTTTGATGATAGATACTTTTTTAAGAGTAATTGGTTAACTTAGCTTTCTTAATGTTATGATTGCTAGAAGAGATTGTGAAATAGTAAGTAAACAATAAAAAATTATTCCAACTTAATTTTAATTGATATTATTTGTCAATGTGTTTGCTGGTTAATTGTTTATTTGAAATCTTAATTATTTTACTTTGCAAATGATCAGCTGATTTAATTGAATAAGTTAATGTTGTGACATCACTATCAAGAACTTTGTACAGAACGCTCACGCAGAAAATTAGTTAAGGTCCTCTAATGACTAATGCCTTAATTGAATAATTCTATTACAGTTGCCGGTGGAACGACCGACAGTGACAAATAGTACGTACTGCAGTATAGCTTCGGTTGTTAATAGGCCAGAAACAAGTATAAAGCTAGGCTGCGTATTCTACACAATGATTTATTGAACATGTAATAGCTAGGGTGTGCAAAATAACAGCTGTAAAAAACAGATATGGTTTACAAAATTCCATAAATTAATTTAAAAAGTTAAAATGAACTTTTTTTCTGTAGAACTAAATACTTAGAAAATCTTTTTAATGCTAAAATGTGTTAGTGTCAGGTGTCGGTTTAAGTAAACGAGAAAATATGTGTTTAAAAGTTCTAAAGAAACTATTTATTCTTACTTTTAAGCAAAATAAAGTTAGAGACTTAGAGTTAACGAAATATTTAATTTAAAATAAGATTATATAGATAAGATGACTTTGTGCGATTCAATGGTCGGGAACTTTTAATAAATAGTGCGATTGTAAAATTGAATGATTGAATAACAATTATTATTCGTAAAAAAGATAAAGTTTTAGGTTATTTAAGAGTTAAATAGCAATAGACCTGATCTGTTTGCTACAGAGTATTAATATCCAGAATTCCACACAAGTAGCTAAAATGAACATCTTTACACTAAAAGTTTATGGATTAAACAACCTAAAGAATAAGGTTTACTTACTTTCGTGAACGAATGTTATATAAAGTACTGTGTAGATTGAAACTACTGCTATGTTGGACAAACCTCTATGTACTGGGTGGTCCATTCGGTAGCGGAATTTTGAAAAATCGATTATAAAAAAACTACAAGAGATAAAAATGAAATTCCTTTTTTATTCTTTAGTGAATTAAGTTTTCGAAGTGTGAACCCTCGCTGGTCACAATTGTGGCGGAGCCTTGTTTCGAAGGCCTCGGTTGACTTCTCCAGAACTTCGCGTGTAATGCCTTTGATGACGTCTGTGATGTTCTTTTTGAGCTCTTCTATAGTCTTAGGGTTGTTCTTGTAGACTCTATCCTTGATATAACCCCAGAGAAAAAAATCGCAGACATTGAGATCGGGAGAATAGGGTAGCCAGTCTATGCCTCCTCCGGTCTTTTGGGGGGCATCTAATCCAATGATTCGCTCTTCTAACTCTTCCTTGAGACAGTCGAAAACTTCCTGGGTTCGATGAGGTCTCGCACTGTCCTGTTGAAACCAATAATTGTTGACCATCCGATTGAGCCTGGCCTTTTTGATGAATTCCTTCAGAATTCGGTCCTTATAGGCAACTGCAGTTACATTGGTGTCCAAGAATATCGGATCGAATATCTTTTTGGCAGTCACAGAACACCAGACAGTTACTCGCTGAGAGTGGAGTGGGGTCGCAACAGTGAAATACGGCTGTTCACTGCCCCAATGACGATAATTCTGTTTGTTAACATAGCCATTGAGGTGGAAATGGCATTCATCAGTGAAGTGAATCATCTTTACATCCATATTTTCATTCTCGATGCGGTCGAGGACTTCATTGGCGAAATCGAATCTTTGGGTCACACTTCGAGGGCTCAGAGCTTGCACAATCTGTATCCTATACGGGAACCACTCCAGGTCCTGATGGAGGATCCTTAGAACACTGGATTTCGAAATGTCCAACATCTATGCGGCTCTTCGTGTCGACGGACCGGCCTCTTCTTCGAAGTGCTGTTTGACGCGCTTCACATTCCCTTCTGTTCGGACAGTGAACTCTTTGGTGGCCATTCCTGCCTTGTCATCCAACACACTTCCGGTCCTCTCAAACTTGGCCATCAATCTATTGTTGTTTTTGTAAGAAATCAATTAATTAATTTTAAAAATATTGAGCAAAAATTTAATTTTTGCCTAGATTTTCAACTACTCTCTTTGAGATGGTTTCCGCTTTAAGGGTCGAATGTCTGTCCACCTCGGTCCTAAAGGCTCTCAGTGTTGCCGCCGGACTCTGTCCATTTTGGTACCAGAGCCGTACCAATGTCACTCTTTGCTCCAACGAATAGGTTGCCTTCGAGGTCGCCATTATTGTGATCAAAACACTTGTCAACAAAACCCCAGACCTTTGTGAGTATGCCTACAAAAAATGACGTCAATCGGTTGAGTGGTTTGCGAATGGCGGCAATTTTAAAATTCCGCTACCGAATGGACCACCCTGTAAATGGATACTAATACACTTACTGATTTTAACCCTTTTGTTACGACGCCGACTTGGAGCTACTTTGCAGGGTGGACGGCAGAAATTTGCGTACTCGTCAACCGGCTAACCTATATCCAGTCAACTCATAAAGTAATGTCGCAAAATGTTCTACATTTTACTGTTTAACTTTTCATTTAATGGCAGATTTTGCATTTCATGATAGTAATCCATTAACCAAGATTGATTTATTAGGTTTATGGGTTGCAAAGATTTTTATCAATTTGGACATTAAATAGCAGAATGTAAATTATTTTGCGAAAATACTTTGAGTTGACTGTACATACAGTGCTTTCGTAAAGTAGTGCATAAATTCTTTAAAAATTCAGGAACGAACTTTTAGGAAAAACGCTCGAACCGATCAATTTTTATTTTTAAATGCGCATTTTTTTAAACAGAAATTATTTATACAGGGTGAATCATATAGAAAGTATGACGTCATCAAATTTTTTTTAATGTCAAAAGGTAATTATGGGTATAGATCACATAAGAAAATCTTAAAGAAAAAGGACCTCAAAATTTCACAATATTATGTTAAAATTTACTGGCAATGCAAAATTCAAAAGACAACTAAATTAAATATTCAAATTGTGCACCGCCGGCAACCTGACAGTAGCCAAGACGACGAATAGATTCTTTTTGAATATTGTCAACAACTTTTTTCAGGGCCATTGTAAATCTAAAATTTGTAATAAATTAATTAGGTCCGTATTTAAAAATGTGGACTTGAAGATGATATCTAAGCAACGGAACGTCGTCTTTTTCTTTTCAATAAAGTGATACAAGAAAGCGTTTGTTGTTTTTCATTATGTTAAAAAGTAAACTCAGAAAAGAATGAAAACAAAATTGCAATTTTTCGGTTTTTTTCGAATATTTTCGGAATCGTTCGGAATATTTTTATTTTTTAAACGGCATCATACTAGGCGCTTAATTGTGATACTTTTTGCCCATTTAACCATTTCTCTACTCTTTATCTTAGACACATTGTATACTATACAGTCTAAGACAATATCGGTTTCACAGTCGCGTGAAATATTCAGCTTTATTCGAAAACGTTGTTTCTTGGTCTTTATATATTTCTTAAAACCTAGACGTCTTTTAAAAAGTACTCTCATCAATAACGAGGTTTTGAAAAGGATAGAATTGTGATTTGAATCTTTTTTTGACTTGATGTAAGAAATCTTGAATCTTGTACAAATGATTGTCAGGTTGGGATTCTTCATTATTTGCAAAATGTAGACATTGAAGAATCTGAAAATATATATCCCTCGACATGTGCTTATCAGAGATTGGAGAATCTAATAGAACAACAAGAAATGAGCATTCTTTCATGTTGAGTTTCTTGTTTCTGGACATAAGCATTGTCAAATCAATAAACGTGAAAAATTTGTCTAAATCCAGATCTTTCCATTTTGTGTTTTTCTTTTGTGTTGCATACCTAGAACTATGTTGTGAGCTACGTTTTCTGTAAAGAGATTCAAAGGATAATCTATTTTAGATGGCGTTTGTTTCAAAACATCATTTTTTAATCCACTATTGAGTATATTTGATGAGTAAGCTCGTTTATTGCTGCGTAATAGTAATTTCGCTATAATGTTATTCACCGGCATCATCAGCATCGCTCTTTTCCATCAATATTTCGTGTCGCTCTTCTTCGCTAGCTTCTCTGCTTAGTAAATACTCACTTCCACTATTTTGAACTTCTCGTTGATCTAAACCACAATAACTATCATCTTCCTCTTTAAATCTTTTTTTGGCGGACCTGCACACTGTTCGAAAGCCATTGTAAACAATACTAATTACAATAATAATAATAGAGCAAGCATAAATTGCATTCAATTCCAGATCATTCTGCTTGGCAGACGACTGTCCTATATTTCTGCCAGTGTCATATTGTATCGTACACATGTCTGTGAGACGTGATAGCTACGTTTCGATATACCTGCCTCCAGGTATGCCAGTAAAATATTTGGGTGTGGTCACTGTTTCTA